>KN805367.1:7578303-7821234 GCA_000818905.1 Trebouxia gelatinosa
GCGCTGCAGTGCTGTGCTGNGGAACAAGGCATATCACAACTCGTCATCACTTGCCAGACATAGTCGCAGGCTCTGCTCTTGATCCCGCATTGCAGCTGCAACACTGCCATACCCGGCAAAGCCTATAATAAAAGCCACAGGAGCTGCCGCACAGCATGCAATGGTTGTTGCCAGTACACTAACGAAAGCAATCCTGTTGTACAGCCACCAGGCATAGACCACAGCAGCAGCAAGCCCAGCTTCAGCGAGCGCAGGCTCGTTCATCACCGACGACTTGCTGAACGTTCTGAGCAACAATCAGACTGTAGGTAAACAAGCGTTCACCTGGCGACATGCTCAGCCCGAACGAGGTTTCATCACATACACTGCAACCCATCTCTGTGTGACTTGCAGGTCCAGTGGTGTACAAAACAGCAGAAGCTGCCCTTTACACATCACTGGTGTATGCTAATGAAACCAGCGCACTACCTTCAGGTACAAATGCTGTATCGGCTGTTGCACAGGTCAGCTGACCTGTGCAGCTTGNAGTGGCTAAGGTATACAGCCCTCTGCACACATGCAGCAGTGTCAAGCAAGCATCAACCACGGGCATTCATAAAAGATGAGCTTGGATCAGCGATGCTGCTGACAGATGCCGCAGTCAGAGAGGCATCATTAATGTGACTAAGGTGTGCTGGAGCTATTCCACCACGTGCAATCTTTGATCACATCCTCCAGCAACACAGTGCTTTTGAGCATAACCTACTGCCGCAGAAGCATGCCAAATCATAGCCAGAGACGCAGCCGTCAAGGTCATAGCAAGGCAGAGTGCTTTCACGTTTTGCTTCCATGATGCTGCAATCATGGTGAAATGGTGACGTCACTTTGTCAGCAGGATGAACGAAGCATGGTAGCTGCAGGAGCATGTGGGGCAATTGTTGCACGGTGCATCACTGACATATTGTGTCTAGTCGTGACGCAAACAGCAGATATTCCAGCGTAAAGTTGACTCACTGAAGCCTGGTAGGTCATATGGGATGCCTGTGAAAGCGTCGGTCCAGGCCCGGAATCTTGCTTGGTTCACAGCTAGGTTCTCCTCATTCACCCAGGTGTGCTCAAATCCTAGCACCAGCTCCACTGCAGCCTGCATGCCCATGCACAGCTCAGACTTACTGTGACAAGGCACAGCACGTTCAACATGCAGACCATAACAAGCTTGTGTACTGGTGACTCCATGCACTTCTGTTCCAAAAGTCCTGCAGCGTAACTTGCTACAGCGTTTGTGACCATGTTGCACAGAGGTGACTCCTGTTGCAATGTGCAGTGCTTGCATTTGGACTTGATGAACATGTTATGGCTGGCATGCAGTCTGTCATGCAGTGTAGTGTTAGCTTTCACTGTGCTCACGTGAAAGGTGAAAGCTTTGACAGCTTGAACCCCTTGAATGCTCTCTTGCTGGCTCCAGCGCTCACAGTGCTCCTCAGCCAGTTCCACCAGGCGGGGGACCCCCCTAGCAAGGGCCTGGGGGGTGAAGGCGGGAGCCATTAGCTTCCTCATGTTCAGATGGTCATTGAAGGTCATCACAGCCACTGACTTCAGCCCAAGGAGCCTTTCCACAGCCAAAGGCCATTCCTCTGCACGCATGGAAAGTGCTGCTCACCATACTGGAAGCCTCTTGAAAAGTAATCTCTGCCGGTTGCAGCAGATGCGAACAGTTATGCGTCGCTTATCAGTAATGGGGTTTGTTTAGTTGATCCTTTGTGGGATATTAAGCACCACTGGTTTGCTAAGCTGACATGCATCACAAATCATTCCACCACATGAGGTTGGGATAACATGCTGCTTGTGCAAGGCTGCTGTCAGTAACTTCATAGGCTCATGCTGTACCTTCAACAATTGTATGTTCGCCATTCAGGATCCTCCGTACACTTGCTGTGTCTGAGACAAAGACATTACGCTGACCAATCAGCCATGTGCGGTGTATGGGTCCATACTTCTTCTGCCGTTCTTGTGACAGATCAATTAGGCCAGTTCGCATGATGCGCAGGGTGTCCCCAACTATGGGCAGCACCCATGGCCCCGGCGGCAAGGGCAGCTGTCTGCAGTGTCACAAAAGCAGTTGCGCACAATACAGTGCTGTTGATGCATTGCTTGTGTTGCTTATCAAGGCATGTGCTGCATGCTCATCAAAAGTAAACCCAATGTCTGCATGCTTGCCAAGTTGTACAGGTGTGACAGGTGTGACTGAAGACAGCAGCAGGCACGCACGTGCCAAAGCAGATTGCAAACAAATTCAGCAGACTGGCGCATTTGCTCACTTTTCTTGCGAACTGCTTCCTTTTGAAACACTCTTGCCGTGCACATACGTTGACTGCGACACCAGCGCCAGCAGACAGCCACAAGCAGCACTCACAAGACCGGCGATGAGAACCGATACAGGAACTAGGTTACTGGTGCTGTTGACCCAGCTGCAAAGTTGTGCCACGAGCATATCGGCAAGACTGCAAACCAGACACAAACACTGCAGACCAGTCCCAGTATGCCTAAGCCGACCGACTACGTCGTCTCATGGCAGCATTTTGCGATGGCAAAGATGCGACGAAAATGGCACGGGGTTGCGGAAGCACGGACCCGTCGCCCGAGGTGCGCTTGAATTGCGTTGTCAAGCCACAACAGTGACTTTGAACGTGGCTCACAAAGCATTGCTCACGTGAATGGCAGCATAGCTCATGAGGTTTACCTGATCAGGTAGTCATAGTGCATGTATACGTAGAAGCTGGAGCAGCACAGTCAAGCCAGCGCAGGATCAATCTAGGACTTGTTCCGCATGCTGTAGTGCCTCCTTGAGAAGGGAAAGTCGGAAGTGTGTTGCAATTACCAAGTTTTGGGCATATCACACAGATAAGTTATGCTCAAGTTGCAAGAATGTGGAGCTTGCAAGGTTTGGGCTCCAATGGTGAATGCAATGATCCCACACTGCGCATTGCGCAATAGCATAAACACATGCATGATAGACAATACAGGGACAGTTTGACACGTTCACTCATCTGCACCAAACACAAGGTCTGGCACAGTTTCAAAACTCGAAACAGCACCCGCATTTGGCCCAGGCGTCACGCATAGTCCTGCATAGCTCTGCTTGCTGCTTGCTCAGCTTGCTGCTGGAAGAATGTCACCTGTGCCTGCAAGTCGCAAACTCCTCATTTTGAGTACATGTCACATGCTGTTGAGAGTATAGCCTACTAATGCAGAGCTTATGACATGATACATGGAAACATGCACCAACATCCGGTAACCGTTGCTGCAAGCCTGCATCAATTCCATAGATTCCATGGAATTGCGTGAGCATACCTGAAGCCTTGCTTTTGTGAATGCAGCCGTACTAGCTGCAGCCTTTGCAAGTTGTNGGCTTGTTGCCTGCTCACTTGCGCAACAGCACTTCAGCACTTAACATGTCATGATACATGATCAACAGAATACCACTGCATCCTGCAAGATGCAATCATAGTCAAGACCAGCAAAGTAGCAAGCAAGCTTCTGACTGGCTGCCTAAAGGCAGGTCATGCACCCATTTAGTCCTGTCCACCTTTCTGCTGCAGGGGCAGCAGATGATTCGGATGCTGCTGCAACACAGCAACATATCAGTGCTGCACAGCCACACCATTCAGTGACTGGCCCAGCATTCAGGGTCGCAAAGGAAGTCAGCGATCAGTTGCCTGTGTTGCCAGAGGAGGAGGAAGAAGGGAGGCTACCTGAAGCAGATCTGAAGTTCCAGCCAGGCCACAGAGCATTCCGCCGCTCAGCCTCCTCTCAGGGACCAAGGATTGCCAGAAAAGGCAGCAGCTTTAGTCATGATGCACAGTCAGCCAAGTTCCATCCACACGGCTGGTCAAGGCGCTCTACACATGGTAAAACCTGTCTTAGCATGGGCTGGGATGCATACTCAATCAGCATGTGTTGGAACAACAAAGGGGTTGTGTGCTACGGACTTACCTGGAAAACAATGCGTCAATCATGTATGGCCTACTCGCTGATGTCACAACATGCGCCAAAGCCAGACGGCATCTGCATCATGCTGATCAGTCCTGCATATNGCTGTTAGTATGACACACGGCAAGTACCTGAGCAACGGCTGAGTGAGCTGAACTTAGGTCTGCAGCAAGGGCTGTTCCTGACTGTTGGGCGCCCTCTGCTTTGGCCTCAGCCTGTGTCAGCTGCTCTTGCAGGTGCATACTTGAGTCATGAGATACCTTCAGCTGCTGTTGCAGCTGTTCTGTCACAACATGAGCTAATTGCAGCTGCTCATGCAATTGCTTCACACTTGCCTGCATGACACCGGCGTACTTCGTCACTCTCGAATTCTGTTATGTGCACTGGATGCAATAGAGCAAAGCAATTACATTGCAAGGTTGCAGGCTCAAGCATTATGTATGCCATTGACAGGAGCTGTAAACTTGGCAGATGCTGCCAAAAAAAGCGTGCATTTGGCCTGTTATTGCTGTTGAGGTGCAGTCAACTCTTGGCAGGTAACATAGCACATTGCAAGTCATGCAGTCACTGTGCACATTTTTGTCTGACGTTCATCACAATACGGTTTGATAATTCTCACGCACCATGCGCAGACCGCAGCAGCCATAATGTTCATCATGATCTGCATATCAGTCAAAGCAGGCGACAAGCCAAGCAAGCATACAGAACACACAAACAGTCCATGACCTGAGTAAATCATCACACAAGGCATTGCGTGAATGCGCAACATTTAGGCGTTGAATTGTCTGCGGAGTGTGCCCACCTGGGAATGTGCCAGCAGTGCATTGACCTGCTCAGCTTCTGCAGCACGTGCTTGAGAAGCATCCAGATCAGACTGCAGAGAGGCAGCACTGTCTTCTGACAGGGTCAGCTGTTCCTGAAGGTGCATAGCAACAGTTTGTGCCTTGGACCTGGCCTGCTCAGCTTCGGTTTTCCTGGCTTGTGCCACAGCCAGTGCCTGTTGCAGCTGCTGTGCATTGTCTTCAGATGCTGCCAGCTGCTGTTGTAACAGCCTGCAGCAAGCACATCAACGTGTACCCATCAAATGTGATGCAACTCAGACGACAGGTCAACTCTCATGCACTTGGCATACTGTCCTTGAGCAGGCTACAATGGTTTGCACGANGGGCGGTGCCTCTGCAGCTGTGGGAGGTGCATCAGGTAGCATGGGCTGGCCAGGCAAGTCCTTCCACATCACTCTCTCCTTCGCAAGGTTCAGCCATTCCACCTCATTGTCATCATAGTGCACAAGATGCTCGCCCTTGCTAGCTTGGAAGCCCTGGATTCTGCCATTGTACCATGCATGATCATCTGGCCACCAGATAGCCACTGAGTGCCCCACAGCTGCTTTGCCTGGCGGGGCCACTGCAGCCGCAGAAGTGGCAGCTGTGGTGACAGTGGGTGCATCTGCAGAGGATGCAACCTGTAGGGTGGTGCTTGGCGCTGCCTGCACACCATTGCTTGGTCCTGCCGTCAAAGGCACACTGCTACTTGGTCCCAAGTCGCTGCTAGCTGTTGGGGCCATGGCACCACTCCCAGGGACAGGGGGTACTTGACTAGACATCGCAGGGGCGGAGGTAGTTGGTTCAGGGGTAAGTGTACTGCTTGGCGCAGCTGTGGCAGAGGTGGTGGCTGAAGCTATGTTTGTAGCAGGCGCATAGGNATTTGGCAAGCTTCACTTATAGGTTTGGTCTGCCAATTTTCGCCACTGGTTCGTTGCTCACCTGTGTCACGGTCTAAACATCCATTCTCTGTTTGACCTTATATCGCATAATATGTACTAGCTTGTCAACAGTACCTCCAATTCATGTTTTTGCAGCTACAGTAGCAGANGGGATACCTGCAACTGCAGGTTGTGGCCTTTGTCAAGTGTTCATAGGTCAACGACTATATCGACATATTTTCACGTCTGCTTGTGCAAACATACAAGCTATCGTAAAATTACATACATTGCATCCAATTGAGTCAGCGCTCGTAATCAGGACAGGGGGTAGCTATCAGCAGCACCAGAATTGTGTACCAACACTGCTGTATCACTACAGTGTGCTTACCAGCTACAGGCGTCAGTGGCATCTGGGATGTTGCCTGCAGCTCAGGTGCATCCGCACTCTGCAAGCTGTTGCCTCGAGATAGGCTGCCTGTCAGTCTGTAGGCTTGGTTGGTGTACCATCTGCCGCTCAAGACTTTGGCAATCCTGGGGGTCCAAGAGGATGTGGTTGGGGTTTCTGGCGGGATCCCACCAGACTGATCCCACCCCTCGTAGTCACTGCACATGTCAATACAAAGTTTGCTGGCAAAGTACTGCAGCACATACATCCGGAACCAGCTTGACAGGCATATGCATTTGCTTTTTCAGTGCATCTGCAGCAGCACTTGTGGCNGGTACATATCTGTAACGCCATGGTGAAGCCTTGGTGTACTCCAAGACAATGCACAAATACAAACCCTACTCGTGTCTGTTGACTANGATGTGCTGGCAGTCTAGTGTAAAGAACATCAGTGGCAAGTGTGACATGAGGGCAGCGTACCTGATATGGAGGATGTGGTGGAGGCAAGCTTGGCAGCAGCCAAGTCACTCTGTACGCGATGCATCAACAGTGCATGATTCCNTTTGTGAAACACATGGTGGAGCTGGTGCTGAGGTCCACATGGTCTACAGAGCAACGCGAATTTGTTCTCATGGCTATAGATTTCAGCAGAGTCACCAGCTACGACCTGAAGTACCTGAAGGGGGTGCATGAAAGGCTGCCTCAGCAGGCATACATATACNAGTCAGGTGCTGAGGTATGTCGCAGAAGACGTATTGCCTGGCAACAAGGCAACTTACACCGAGACGCTGCGCAGTGCACGTGACATTTGGCGTTTCTTCAGGTGACAGTCCTCGAAAAGAACCAGCAGTCTGGAAGGAAAATCCTGATTTCGGGCGGAACACGCTGGTATACGCTATTCTTTTGCCTAGCTGTTGAGAGGCAGCGCATCGCATTGCATTATATTCATGACATTTGTAATTGCTTACATGCTGGCATGCTGCAGTAATGTTTTGCCCAGTCGCCTTGACATCAGCCAAGATTACTTCACTGAGTCCAGCAGACCTGCAATCAAGGCCGTTTTTGCATCATGGACACTGGACAAGTGTAAGGAGTGGTACAATTCCTGCCCACACTTGTAATGTGTACTGCCATGCAGCATTGACCAGCGCGCAACTGCTCACAAAATGAGCACTGTTCAGCATACAGCATTTGTCCATACATGACTTGTGTGCCATACCACTGTGTGCTGCATGCATGAGGTCTGCTGCACCGCAAAAGTGTAGAGCCAGCTTGAGCACTGTGTGCAGCAAACTTTCATGTGCACACAACGCCTGAAATGTTTGTTTGATGTTTGAGGTAAGTGCAACGATCTTGTGTAACTATCTTGCTTAGTTGGCATACTGTTGTTGACACAGCAGCAGCTGCACACTGCTGGTGCCATGCTGCATCAATGACAGCATGCCAGTTAAGCAAGATGTCCACCTCACTAAGCCAAGACACAGGCCTGTAGTTGGTTGCTACAATGTTGGTGAAGAAGTAAGCGCCCGTAGGTTGGAAAGCAAACAGCACATAGGCCTGCCCTTGGCGCATGAAGCTGATGACTTCAAGTATTTTCCTGTCAGCAACTCTGCCAAGGAGGTTAGAGACAAGCTAGTGTCAGCATGTCTTAAAAAAGGAATTAGGTTCAGGTAAGCCATGCATCCATGCTGTGCTTCTGATTGTGCACATGCTATGAGGCTTTGTGTAGTGCAACCTGTGCCATGTGACGCGTGGAGTCTTGGGGACACTCATACCTAGACTGAACACAACCTCATCATGCAAGCAAGCACAGATCAGGCTCAACTGTTGAATGGGCTCCTTCTGCCTCAAGCGGGATGGTGTGCTGTGCATTCGGCAGAGTGACATTCTCAACAGAGTCTAGCATGGGCGACAAGGCTTGCAGGAAGTCCATTGTATAACAGCTCAAACTCCAGTCAACATCCGCAGTGATGGAGACCTGATATNATCATACGGAGTTTGACGGATGCCTGCTGTGAGCTTGACTCTGTCATGCCTGTATAGGGCAGGGTCGCGAATGGCTGCAACCCCAGTTTGCGGGTGTACAAATGCTCTGCTGACTGACGACGTGTCTGTTGAGGGCAGGAAAGCTTCGGCTGGCGGTGGCACTGCGGCCGGAAGCACGCTTGCTGCGCCCTGGGCGACTGTGCCAGAGACAGCGCTGTACAGAAGCTGNCGAGTCCCCAGACACAAGCACATCTGTGCTGCCAGCTGAGAGCGACCTCACAGCATAGTTGTGGCAATGCAATGTGTCATCTTTTGAGGGGTTCAGTGTTCCCAGCTCCCACCTTCTCACAAGCTGCAGCCAACATCAAAACAAACAGTCAGCAAGGGCACACAGGGTGTTACAGCCTCATCGCTAAGCAAAGCACCTCATACCCATACACAGGAAGCATGCAATTGAGGTCGACACACGAGGCCAATGCAACAAGTTGACTTGCCACCTCTCCTGTGCAAACGATATCACAAAGCATGGTAGTCAGCCTTCAGCAAGCAGACCACCACCGTTGCCTACCCTCTCAACCAATAACTTGCAAACATGGATACAAGGCATTGACACACCTTGTCATCTCCACCAGTGTACAAAAAGCCATCTGGCCCAGCAGCAGTGCACTGCACGCGCTGGCCCTCATGCGCTGCCTTGACCTCCTGAACAAGCTCCAGGGATGAGGCATCCCACATCTTGACATATCCATCATAGCTGACACTATACAGGAAGCCCTTCTTCCACAAGATGGCTGTCACTCGGTCCTTGTGAGCCTTCTCCCGCACAGCCGCTTCTGTCAGCTCTCCCTTCTTGTTGATGTCCCACGCCCTGCAGCACAGCTCCTGTCTGTCAACCCAGGNGGCATCAGGATAAGCGGGTTTGAGGACAGGTGAGACATACCCGAGGGACTGCATCAGCTGATGAGACGGGAGGCAAACTTGAGGCAGAAGCTGGCAACCTTTCTGGCTGTGGAGCACGCTGCCTTGAAGACACCCTTCCAAGATGGCCAGGCTNTTGGGTGTGGCAGTGATGTTGCCGGCTGCTGATCTCAGCCGGGCTGTGGTCTCCTCGCCAAAGTGGCGAGCAGCTGATGAGAGCTGCTGGACTTTGCTTTGCAGGTCTAACCCGCTGAGGGGGTTTGTGCTTGGTGTCTGCTTAGCAGTGTCCTCTGGGACGAAGTCTGGGTTGAAGGCGTTCTCTGGCAGTTGTTTCTTGGTGAGATTGAAGTAGATCTTCCAGAATTGCTCATCGGTCATGCGTTTGGGACAGAGCACAAAGCGGAGCTCATTGATCTCATTGACTGACTGGACTACAAGCATGGCGTGTCGCTCTTGCCAAGGCAGCAGGTATGGCATGTCTCTGCTGGTGCTGGCTGGGGAGGCTATGACCAGCTCCTCAGTAGGGTAGTCTCTGAAAGTGCTGTAGGTTAGGGATCTGACAAAGTCTTTAAACTCTGGTGTGATGCCGTACTCTCTGAGCTCAGCCAAGGAAGGGCCCTGTGCCTTGCCTTGCTGCTGATGGTGTGAGGCTGCGAGCTTGTCAAGCTGCTCTGTCAGGTGCAAGTCTTTGAGCCGCTGCTGAGCCTGTTCAGCTGTAGCTTTGCCATACGTGCTGGCTTGTTCAGCCAGAACTTTGGTCTGGTCACCTAACTGTTCAGCTAATTTGCTGGCCGATGCTGCTGCCAGCTTTGCCTGGGCCTGGGCTACTTCAGCATAGCGCTTGAAGTAGTCCATGCTTGAGGTCTGCACACCCACACAACCTCATACGGNGCGTTACTGTTTTTGACTGATCAGGACTTGAAGCTGGCGCACCTTCGCTTCGTGCTTCTGTCGTCGACTAAAAGTCTTCATAGGCTGCACTTGCCTGCAACGCAAATCAGAGATGCAACTGCAGTTGGCAAAGCAGCAAGCTAACACAACTCGTTGGCGTGCACCTATGGCTATGAATTTTAAAATGTGGTTCCGGAAGTTTGCAAGACCCAAGCGCAGTATGACCTGACAACGAGGAGCAAATTATCACAGCGAGCAGCAGTAGCCTCAGCGAATCTCAGCGCGACATGGCAGGTCTAAGACGATGACTCCATCTGTTGCAACCTGATCAGTCGTTGTCTTGACGAACTGATCAGTCTTTGCGACTTGCTGCGCCAGGCTACATGGACGGAGACAAGGAGAACTGTCCATCACTTTTAGAGCAGGCATGCAACAGCCACCAGGTGCTCGGAGTCGCACTGCCCAAATACTGCAGTCTTGATCCAGGTAGCTGGTGCCTTACAGGAGGCTGTGCCTGAGGAGCTTTGCTTAAGGGCTATAGCAGGCCCAAGCAGTAGCACTGAGTACAGCAAGCCCGGAATTCTCAAGTTGTCAGTAGGCAGGACACGAGCCAGCAAAATATGGATAAAGGATAGTGCTGTGTCAGAAAAGCATGCACAGCTTTGGTGGCAAGGGAACAGCTGGGTGCTGCAAGATACAGACAGCTCAAATGGCACAGCAGTCAATGGTAACCCCTTGCAACCTCATGGTAAGCAGAACATGCATTAACAGAACGCGTAACGCCTGACTGATCACTGCTCATCACCACGGTGGGAACACAGGCGAGCCAACTGTGTTGAAGCATGGAGACCACATCAAGTTTGGCACAGACAGTGTCCTTGAGGTTGAGGTACGCCTTTGCAGCTATTGCGATGCTGAACACGGCTTCACCACGCAGGACAAAGTGACCTGTAAGCATGTAGGTGAACCCAACTTTGGACGAGAATGTTACAGTGCAGCAGTACCTTGAAGCAGAGGCAAGGAAGCAGGCGCAGTGCATTAGGGTATGCAGGCACCAACTGCTATAAGGGACATGATAAGGTCTAAATGAGCGTGCATGAAGTGACATGTCCTATCTGTGTGCAGGCAAAGTGTGAGCAACAAGCAAGTGAACTGCAAGAAAAATGGCAAAGACAAAAGGCTGAGCTACTGGAAATAAAAGCATCTCTCTAGCAGTATTGTAAGCCAAACTGACAAAGCTACTCTACAGCAAGCTACATATCAATGATACATGTCCCTGTGCTAGTCAAAGGCAATGTACCACTGCAATGCCACTAAGCCTCCTGACGATGTCATTGTTGTGGCCTGAATGACTTGCTGAACCTGTCTCCAAAGCCAGCAAACCGCTCGCCCAAGGCCTGCCCAATTGCTGGTCGCTGACTGGCATGTTCTGCTCCTGCTGGAGGACCACCATTTGTCTGACTGTTCAGGAACGATATGCCTGGTGGCCTAAACTTTTGAAAGAGGCCACCACCATCAGCAGCTTGTTGTTGCTGTGCTTCCTTGCCATGCAGCTGGCTCTCAAACTTGTCACGCAGCAGGGTGTTGATCTGCTGCCGCAGGGACCCTGTATAGTGCTCACCACTTACAATGTTNGCAGCTCGCAAGCAGTTTCTTATCAGAATAGTACTTAGACTTTGAGCTACTGGCAGTCAGTGTGACCTGATTATTGCTTTGGCTTTTGCAGGGAGGACCGCAACTCACGTGGGCACAGCTTACTGACTTTCAGAACTGTCAGGAAGGTCAACATGTTTTCAGCTGTGACCTGTTCAAAGACAGACGACCATCAACCATAAGCATGACAGTCCTGGTGGTTGTGGAGATGTTCAATGCACTGAACGCCTTGAGCGAGAACAACAGCTTGCTACAGCTACCACCCTGGAGTAATCTGTGGCTGCTGGCTGCTATTGCAGTGTCAATGCTGCTGCATGTCTTTATCCTGTACACCCCGCCTGTTGCAGCCATATTTACAGTGACAGCCCTGACCGCAAAAGAGTGGGTAGCAATTCTGTGGCTGTCGTTCCCAGTCATTGTGCTTGATGAAGTGCTCAAGCTCATGTCTAGGAGGTACACCTTTGGTCATATGCCAATGCCTAAGTTGATGCGCAGCCTTTCACGCTCTACGGACCAGCTGTTGCCAACGCATATGATGCAAAGACAAGGAAGTCACGAGAAGTGATGTGCTTGTTTGTATGTGTGTATGGCCTGTTGGTTCTGTCTTCAATTCACCGACTATGTTGGCAAATCTTTGTAATGCTGCAAGGTCTTTGTAATGCTGCAAGTGTTTTTCAGTACGTCAAAACTGATCTTGTGTCTGACACAAGGTGAGAGGGTTATAGATATAGTTTGCACCTGCTCCACTCATGTCTAAGTGGGCATGCATGCCTGCAGTTGTGCGTGCAACTGTGCCTGCTACCTTTGCTGCGAGCTGACAAATGCTGTTGGTTGTACCGGTAGTCTAGATTGTGCAGATCTGCACAATAAGCACATACTTTTGCAGCGATATTGTAAGCTGTCTGTCATAAGGTCTGAGTTATCTGTGCCGCTGTACAACCGTTAGCAACAGTGCATCATGCCACGCGCGGGATTGAGAGATTGTGCTGTTGCCGGTGAGTTCAAGTCCCCTTTAAGTTGTCATGGCGTGTGCTATAAGCCGGCCGCATGACCTAACAATGAGACGTTGCTAAACTCGTTCCAAATCGTTACAATGCAGCAGAAAGAGGTCAGTGCTGACCATACGTTGCAACACAAAGACTTATGACAATGTTCTTCATGTGTGTGACGTCTATCTCATCTTGGATTGCATAGTAAACAAGTACTGCATCAAATAGCAACGTATGACCCAAAATTCCTGCGTGATGTGCAACCAACAAGCAGTTGCTGCAGGTTGATGTCACGACACACAGCCACCACAACACCAAACTGTTGATTTATAGATATTATGCAGAAGCAACACACCAGGCAAGCTCCAGGCATAATCACCAAAGTCAAGGCCCACAAGTGAAGCTGTTGCTGGACCCATCATGCNTTGTTCATGGCAGCAATTGCTTTTGTCTCAAAGCCTTCTACCAGGCACGGCTGTGCCCCAGCCTGTCTAGATACAAGTTCAGCTAGCTGCTGATTATCAGTCCTCACAACCCCAGACTCAGTCAACTGTGACGCTGACTTCAGCCAAGACAGCCTGCGCAATGTGTTTTCACCCCGTCTGTTGTTCATGAGTGTCAACTGTTGCTGGGATACTTCTCAGCATAGTCTCATGTGTATGCCTTGAACACCTCAGGTAATGGACCTGACATTGTGTTGCAAAGTACGCACAAGTCCTTGTGAACTCTCTTGACAACCCCTTAACAAGGCATCTGGGGATTACCACAACTATACTTTGCCTGTCACAATGTTTTTGAAGGAACTAGAAAGGACTTGACATAGTCATCATGCGCACACCCACACGAGTTCAGAATGAGGTCGTACCCACACATGTATGTCCTCATGTCAAAACACTGCCTTAATTCAGCATGCTTGGAGTTGGTAACACCTTTGCCATTTGTCAAACAGCTACAGAACAAAGGTGCACTTGCACTACAACACAGTGTTGTCAACTGCCATTGCATGTGTCAGGTGCTGAGCAATGATGGCTCCGGCGAGTTCAGAATGACTGAGGCAGTTCAAGGGGACATCATGGCTGCAGTGACATCCTTTGGCAGCCAGCAGGCCCTCCGCTGCCTTGCACTGGCCTACAAGACCACCTCTACTACAGTTGACAAGGTACACAGGGCTTCAGGAGCAGTCTCACTTGTCAAGTGATCACAATTGCAGCTGGTTTTGATGACTTTGCACACCTCCGTTGAATCTGCTTATGATCTGAAGGTATCAGAATCTCCTCACACTCACAATCTGGTAGCGTTTGTTAGACATGTGGCGACAGCGCCATCTCTGTATCCGGCGGTACAGCATGATGTGCTGACAACAATTGTGCTTCAGCTCCTGCTATATGCTGTTGCCTGCCTTACACAGTGGCCCCTTGTGCTGTCAAGCAAGCAAGCCTGACCCTGCGCGGCAATAGCCCCAGAAAGCAACTGGCACCAGGCTCTGTCAGCCTGCACACACAACAATGTGAAGCATCGACGACGGCCTTTTCTGCTTCTCACAGCTGTGTGGTTGTCANGCATGTTCTCATTGGGCTGATTCTCATTGCTGTGCTTTGACACTGAAGTGTCATGCTTGCTCCTGTGTCTCTGCTGATGGCCGCGACTGCTTTGCAGACGTAAGCTGGTGTCTTGAGCTTGATCAGTGCCCTGCTCTGTCCGCACCTTAGCAGTTCGAGCAGCCAGCTGAGGCTGCTCAATGCTCAGCACAGCACCTGGCTGGCTGTCCTTATCCTCAAGCTGCTGATCTCCTTCTTTCGCGGACTGATTTGAGAACAGCTGGACACCCCTGTCATGAGGCTGCAGAGTGTCCTGAGGCACAGACTGCTGAATGCTCTGTGCACCGGCCTGCTGCAAGCCATGTGTCTTGGACCGGCAAATGGTGCTTTGCCGCTGATTGCTCAGCATGTCAGGCTGCTGAAGCATATCTAAGTGCTGACGGCTTTGCTCATCAAGCTGCTGACTGCTGAGTTTGCGAGTGTGCTGACTGAGCCTTGGGTGTTGCACTGCTGCACGTGCTGAAAGAACATCATCAGTATTGACTGCATCCTCCAAACTGCTGCTGTCAGCATGTTGTTGAAATGCCGGAGCTTCAGGATTAGCTGCACCCTCCCTGTCAATGCTGCCAGGATGTTGTTGGGCTGCAGGAGCATCTGTCAAGCCAAGCTTATGCAAGGCCTCTGGCAAGCCCAAGCTGGTCGAAAGGCATGACAGCCCATGAGCAAGGCTGAAGCGGCTGCCTAGTTGCTGAAGCAGAGATGAGTTCTTCCTGTTCATTCAGTCAACACTCCTGGTCAGAAATGCAATGAGCTGTGTCTACACCAATGTACAAATGCACCTGCTGGTCTAAGTGCACTGCCTGCCTGATTGTCACAACTGANCGCTGATACAGCTGCTACCGTTGCTGTGGCTTATTTGTTGATGTAAGTGGTCACATCCGCCTTATGCATCTCTGACCAGTGCATCCTGCTCCCCAGTTACCTGTCTCCTTACCATCTCTGCAGCAAAGACCAGACTGATTGTAAAATACAGCGCTTTGTCCATCCTACATGACTATCAAACCAAGTGCCACTTCTGTATATCATGCGCCAAAGCTATCTCAACACTTTGCCTCTTCACGATGGCATCGATCATCTCTTTGTTCCCTATCAGGAATAACGGCAGAGGTTTGCGTCAGACTAGGCTGCAGCAAGCTCAAGAAAAGGCCCAAGTGTCGAGCAAGCTGCTGGTCTATTGATACCCTCTGTTCTTGAGCCTGCTGCAGCTGAGTCTCGCATTAACCTCTGTTGTTCTTTCTGAAGAGAAACAGATAAATGATCGACACCATTGTGAAAGTCAGAGGCAAAGTGTTGAGATAGCTTTGGCGNCTGTTTTACCAGGGTCCTGCAGGTACGATCATACAATAGATCATACATGGAATACTTATATAACATGTGCAATCACACAACATTTGCACTCTGGCACACCCTCTGAGCACCAGAAGACATGCTTCACCCAGGTCTTGCAGGTATGTACAACACACAGCATCTTGCAGTACAACTCAGGTTTTGTCCCAAGCAAGTTGACACCTGTCTCACAGACACTCNTATAGGCAGGTGTGCGCTTTTCGGAATTTGCTAGCACCCTCGGCTATTCCTGCTTAATGTATGGTACATCACATATGTCAAATGCTCACAGTAACCCCATGCATGTTTGCACTGGCACAGGCAGTGACTGACCCATATAAAATAGTGATACACATGTGATGGCTGTCACGTAGATAGAAGTGTCTCAACATCACACATGGCTGAGTGCACACATTGCTTGTTTGCATGCACTGACTGCTATCCGCGCATGCAAAGAGCATGCAAACTGCGGGCCATCGTCTGCGCTCCCTTCAGGGCATCACACATCAGCGTAAGTGCATGCATGTGGCGACCAAGCTGATAGCTTCAAAAGCTAGGCCGCTTGAGCAGCTCTCACCTTGCTCGAGATCAACGTTACTACGCGTCGGGGTTCTGTTGTCGGTGCAGCGGCCTGTCCTCAGCGCTTTGGCTCACAGCATGACGTCGTTGCCTGCTGTCATTGCAGCGNCCTCATCTTCAGAAGCTTCAACAGTATTGATAGAAAGCGCTCACAGAGTCTATATAGAGCTTACCTCAACATTGCTGCTGGTACTTCCTGGATACCACATCTGATGCTCCAGGAACATGCGAAGTGTAAATGCTGCTATGAGAACGACCAGGCTGTGTGCTGCAGCTATTGTACAGTAGTGAAGGGTGAAGAGGTATGGTTGAGGCCAGAAGGCATTCAGGCGTGGTGCNACACTTCTATTGCTGTATCCCCCATTTTGACATCGTGCTGAGCCTGGACGTTTTATTGCTACATAGCTTGCATATGCTGAGAGCTTGACAGCGGCAAGTGTGCTGCAATGCATTTTGAGGGAGCG
Organism: Trebouxia gelatinosa; assembly: GCA_000818905.1. Taxonomy (NCBI): domain Eukaryota; kingdom Viridiplantae; phylum Chlorophyta; class Trebouxiophyceae; order Trebouxiales; family Trebouxiaceae; genus Trebouxia; species Trebouxia gelatinosa. The sequence goes on from KN805367.1 coordinate 7,594,764, forward strand.
CAAGTGAGTGTGCTCCATTTGCTTAGACGCCTTGTTGGTGTGTGCATTTGATCTGTGATTGCTGAAAGCAGAGGCAGCAGTGAATGACCAGGGACAGTATCGAGGCAGTGTGGCAATGCAGCCATAGACCAACGTTATGTAGCATCCATGAACAGGTGCAGTGTGCTTGTATGTGTTGTCCTAAGTCATTTCTAGGTCAGACCAGATCCCAGTTGGGTATGTACAGACCCAATCAGTCAGATCAAGGCAAGCCTAGCAGACGCTCAATAAAACCCAGTCGTCTGGGATGTTCAGTCCAGTCCAGTCAAATGAGTCAACAACACTCTTCTGGGTCTCCTCAAGCCTTCCTTCAGGAGCAACACTAGCAAGTAGAAAAAAAGGTCTCTAGCGGTTGTCTATTTCCAGGCACATTTGCAACATGTACTAGTCAGCTTAGCCTTCTATAGCACAGCTCCTCAGAGAAAGTCGGGGGAGGACATTGTGCTGGTGACTTGACAATGCCATTTGGCGATGTTTTCTAGGAATGGTGCTATAGAAGGCTAAGCTGGCTAGCACATGCATCACACATGTCTGGAGACCGACTCCTGCTCATTTGGGCTTGCATGTTGCAAATGTGTAAGCAGCCAAGAGCAGTGCCATTGCCTGGCAGGTATCCAGAAGGCGACCTGGACACCAACCTCACCATTGTCATCGCGTAGGACAACACGCAGCTTGATATCATCAGGCACTGCAGTAGCATGACCTTCTGGGCCAAACACACGGACATTGAACAGCTGCTGTGTCAGTTCAACCGCGCTGGCTGGGGGGTTGATGAGCTGAACTGTTGTTGGCGCGCCGCCGTCCAGCACTACCACTAGGCTGCCCCTGACTGCAATACTGCCCTCAACACTGTGCGAACTGCTTGCAGCCTGCGAATGCTCGCTGCTGCCATTGCTGCTTTGTGGGCGCTCTGCACACCCCCACATGTCAGCTGCAGTGCACACCAATTATGTGAATGGCTGCGCTTCAGCATTGTTGTGCATCACAGGATCAGGGCAGAAAGTTGTGCCAGGCAGTATGGTACCAGGAATGTGTACTGGAGGTGAGGTGCTTGGTAGGTCATGAGATGCTGGCTCAGTGTGGCCCTGTCCATTGCTTTTAGACCAAGCCGTCATAAATGTTTCAGAGTTGCAAAGTAGCAACTTGCACGTAACCTTTTGTCAGTTGCTAGAAGCGTTTGCTGTGAAGCCGGCAGCAATGACTGTCCAGAAGGTGGCAAAACTAATTTATCTTGAGCAAGAACATGAGAGCAATGACTCTGATATCTGCAATATCCAAATGTAACGGTGATGCCATGTGCAGACATTACGGAGGAAGCCCTATACGTTGGCATCACCGACAGATCTGGCATGTTACAGAGCTCATTGCATGGTCTGCGCTGCCATGCACATTCTGCCTTGAGGGGCACATGTGTGTATTTGGCACATTTGCCTCAATCGCATGCGCCTTGACAAGGACTTGTATCAGCAGTGGCCTCATGCATGTATGCTCGTGACGCAACAGCCCATGCAAGGTTAGGATTTGACTTACCACTCACCACATCTGTGCACCCCTTTGCTTGCAGTTCAGGCAGCAGTCCATCCAGTTTGCGGAGCTTGTTCCCGCCCAGCACAGGGTGCAGCAAGTCATCCTGTATGATGTGGAATTGGCTGTTGCCTGATCCAACATCAAGGCGTCGTATCTGTAGTGCAAGTACCGGGTTACAAGCTTGACTGCAGTCAAGTGTTGCCTGGTCAACTAACATACCGGGGTGTCAGGTTTCGGCAGCAGCCATTGACGCTTGAGCATGTCAGCGTGAGGCAGAGCTACTGCGCATGTGACATGGCTCAAATGCCGTCTGCTCAAGCCGTTGTGAGAATTTAAAGCTGTGATCAAGTTGAGACGGCAACAAGTCACGGGTCGCAACGTGCATAACGTCGCCAGTATGGCGCCAGGAGCTGCAATGTGCGACCTCATACATCCCGCTTGACCCACACAGGTACAGCGAGTAGCACGTTCACCATCGACCTCATTCAAGTCTGCTCAACGCCTAGTTTAAACGCTCACAAGGTCTTCCAGGTATAACTTGCTCTACAGCATGGGCAAGAAGGCCGACTAGCCTTGGACAACTCGAATGCCTCGAATGAGCTGATACAGTCAACATGGTAGACATGTGTGCAGCTGAGAAATGCAATCTTGGACACCCCATGACGACCCAAAGCACCCAGACAGATGGCACATTCCATAGTCCCTCTCTGTGATGCNAGGCAAGCTCGAGTCAGTGCTGCCTGGAGTCAGGATATTGAGTGGAGCGCAGCAACAGTTTCAAGCAATGAGCCTGCAGCTACAGGGGTACGCTGCTTTTTGCAGGCTACATGCCATCACTTTCAATGCTTAAATGCTCCGTCCTTCGACAATACTGGCATGCAAGCTTACAGCAACTAAGACTATGCTGTGGTGCTCCAGCTGCACAAGCTCAAGCTCAGCATTGGAAAGCTAGCTGACGGCTACAAGAAGGCAGGCCAATTTGTGCAAGTGAAGATTGGGGATAGTAAGCCTGGCTTCTTTGCCATTGCATCCCCGCCTGACAGCAATAGTGACGGTCTTATAGAAGTCCTCATCAAAGATGGTGGGGAGGGCAGCACTGCTAATCTTCTCTGTAACATATCCTCAGGTAAGCACAGTGCAGTGCATGACCTCAGTTCAAGCAACCTCATAGCAGCTCTTGCAATGTCAGCTGCGCAAATTAAGAACACAAATTGTGCCATCAACCGTGAACAGTCAACTGCAATGGATGCACACAACCTGCAACAGAAGCTGCTGCTTTACATACTTCAGACAGCCTCAGCTTGCATGTTTGCTTCTGCACATCATATGCACAGCGGCACACAGCACATCCGACCCCAAATTGGCGTCCTCACTTGGCTTTGCTGCATGCTACCCCGTCCTGCCTTTTGCTGCAACACTTGTAAAGCACACATGTAGGCCGACATGCAGTGTCACTGAAGTTGCTCTGCCCCACATCTAGCTCCATCATAGGTCAGTTGCAATCACCACCTCAGCTTCCTGTGTTGGCTCGCAGGCAGTGAGGTGAGTGTGTCCCCGGTGATGGGGTCAGGATTCCGGATGGAGCGTGCCCCTGCAGCAGATAAGCCCACCTGCCTTCTCTTTGCCACAGGCTCCGGCATCAGCCCCATCAAGGCCCTCATAGAGTCTGATGAGCTCCAGGTATACATGATCGCCGACATGACCAGCCTGATACTTGTGTTACCTTGTTCATGTGGACATGAGACTTGATCGACAACATGGCATTGGTGGCTGCAGTGATCAGTTTCATNTGCCCTCCTGTGTTAGCAAAGCCCTGTGCAACAGGTTCAAACCGGTCAGTTGTCTATTTCAAGCATAACTGTCCATCGCATACCTGCAATACCTGTACGTAATTCAGCCAGTCAGTATGTTGCATACTCCACGCTTCATGTCCAAAGCTGCTGCCTCCCTATTGTCCCATCACTTACTGTTACTGCCATGAGGCATGCCATGTTTTGTAGTGTTGCAAGCGAGAACTTTGCAGCGTGTGCCAAAATGCCACCAGTNTGGAGTGTGAGTGTCATGCGCATTGTGATTGGTTCCTTGCCCTGACTTGTCTTGAGTCAACCGGCAGCATTAGCGTGACATGCACACACCAATACAGTGCGAATTTGCATACAAACAGCCATACACTGAGGCTGACTGTGGCATGCAAGACCTATTTCTGGGCGCAGGCCACCACACAATATTGTGCAGCGACAGATCAAAGTCCGCATGTCAGCTTGCTCAACTGCTGTACATGCTGCCCCTCTTGAGGCAGCTATTGTGGTCTACATCAGCTGCAGCTCTGAACAGCTGCAACACTGAACTACGGCAGCTTGTACACAGCTTCACGAAACAACTGGAAGTCAAGGGAATGACAGACCTTCAAGAGATTGCCGAGGGCTACTGGCCCCAGCTTAGGATCGTCGCGCTGCACATTGCGTGTGGTTCCAGTCAGATCAAGTGGCATGTCTCCAAAAGCACAGAAGCTGTGGCATGTCTGGAACTCAGCCAGCGGGCAGACAACATGTACCTCTTTACTTACAGCACCAAAATTGGCCAAAGTAGTAGCACCTTCCTGGTGAGGCCTGTTGGCCAGATTACCAGCAGCTGCAGCAGGTCACAAGATGACATTGCAGTCACCCTCAATCAGCCATGCTGGGACAATATCGGTTATTTGGCTTGCATTGGCGTCAACCCTCTTTCAGCGCAAATGAGACAGCTGTGTGCAAGGGATTGGTCGCACATTACGGAGCTTGATCTCAATCACATCAGCTGCAATGCAGCAGCTGTAGCCATCCTCGCTGATGCCCCATGGCCAAAGCTCAAGAAACTTCTTATTTCACTGCAGAGCATGAGTTACACTTCATTCAAGCCTGTGACGCAGCGTCAGTGGCCTTGCCTGCAACAGCTTGGTCTGCGTTGTGTTGGTGTGGAGAAGGCAGGTGCGCAGCAGCAAACTTCTGTTGTGATCACAAGCATTGCAAGCAGTGGCAACATATATTCTGCCAGCAACCTCTGTTTTGTAACACCAAGTTGTGAAAATGCAAGGGCCTTGCTACAGATGACTTGTTTTTCACATCAATTTCAAAACTGGTTGCAGCACTCTTGGTTTGCTGTAAACAAAACATATTGGCTTCCTGGGTTGCTGCTATAGGCAAGTTTATGGTGTTACTGATGTTGTAAAACAGTGGGAAGTCCACTTGGGTGGGTCAAGGGTCACTGCTGAAGGTCAAGCGAAGGTCACATGCATACTNAAGCAGGGCAGCAACTGGCAGCTACAGAATCTACGCACATATGCTGAAGTTGCATGGGACAGCAGGCCTGCTATATCACACATGATTGGTGGTTGCAGTCATCATGCATGAATTGGTGTGCACGCCTCAGTTGTATGGCCATCTGGGTGCTGTTGTGATACCTGGCTTCCTGCCTGGAGGTCACCAGCTGGCCCCCTGTAGCCTTGTGTGCAGCATCCTTGAGCAGCAGGATGAGGTTGCTAGTGCTGGCATCACTGCGTGCCTCCACAGCTGAGTCTTCCAGCAGCGCTGCAGTCAGAGCCTTCCAGTCTGAGAGAATCTCAACCCTGCAGCACGCCCTTAAACCAAGTTGCAATGAAATCTGGTGCTGCTTCCAGCAACAACAGTGACAGCAGCTGCACCCTTATGATTGATACTGCCCACTTCATACCAAAAGGAGAGATTGGCCAATCTGCACTAGATGGCAAGGTGGTCTGCATTGTAGGCATGCAAGCCAACCAGGTTGACTCATACGCCAGATGGCACTCTCAGGACATTGCATTGTACAGAAGACTCGTGGCAGAATGTAGCATGTGCAGCAGCAAGCAGTCACNAGCCAAATTTGAATTGAGAGGGAGTCAGTGTCTGCTTTTGCTTTCTGCAACTTTGCTGAAGTCACTTCAACCTTCAAAATCGGTGGTACAACACTGTCAGAGTTGATGTATCATTTGTACCTGCAGGTGGTGACTGTTCTGACATATATAGTGGAGATGACCAATGCGGTTGACACATCGTCGATGGTACAAATGATACATCAACTCTGACAGTNTGAGGTTCAGATTCTTGGGCAGAAAACAGTAACCCATCAGCAGTAGCCGCAGTACAGCAACGGTTCTTCTTTGCTCCGCTGCCGTCCAGCGCTGCTGTAAGCGGTACTCGATTGTGGTGTCTCCCCAGCTTCACGCCGTTGAGTTCTNATTCTTGTCCCTGTCTGCCAGTGCCTTGGCTTTAGCAAACTCATTGAGGTTCTACTGTTGTTTTTCTGAGTTTGTGTCTGCCTCGATGGCAACAGTATGGAGAAAGGCACATGTCAGCTGCTGTATATACTTATTTACAAGTGCATCTCAGAGACGCCAAAGGCTCTGTCTTTCAAGACCAGTGGCCACACCACATGTACATCTTAATTTTCTTGATTTTGTCGTTCTTGTTTGCAACTCTGTGTTGCAGCGCAAGACTTGCCCATACACACTAGCCCATGCGTAACACATACTTCGTACTCAATCGCCGATACAAAGCATGTCTGGCTGAAGACAAATATGCTGTGTGTAGACGGCCGCGACAACCAATCCTGCGCCATACTGTGCGGAGCTGTTCAACTCCAGGGAGCTCCCTTACGGCTTCTTCAGCTTTGATCTGAAGCGTCTGTTTGGTCAAGGCTTCCCTGTGTTCTTTGACATCAACCTATCGGCAGATGATGCCACAGCCTTCTATGAGTATGTTCAGGAGGGCTTGTACTATGACAGTGACACAAGGTGAACTTTTGCTCAAGGGTCATAAACCCAGTGGCATACGTCTTTGCGCAAGATGCAAATGACTGTGAGTGCTGCAACGTAACCTGTCATCGCTATATCAGCCTCACACGCTGATGTGGCTCTGCATGCATGACTTGCANATCGCCGTCAGTGATATAACGCAGCACGACTCGCGGTGATACCTCGTTCGCGCGCGATCGATCACACGAAGTGCCGAAACTGAGCACAATGGCAGATTGGTGCCGGGCATGACGTCCATGTATTAGTACTCGAGCCAATGGCGTTCTTTAAGTCCGTGTTTGACAAAGTCCTCGGCAAGCCCGAGACTGACACCGCTGCTGCCCAACCTCACCAGCAACCCGCTGGGTCACGCAACTACGCAGAGCCTGATTTTAGGCAAGCGGCGTCAGGCATGATCGCTTCCATTCCTGACTTTCTTGTGGAATCGCATCGTGCTCTGCAGTGAGTCAATACCTGCTGAAGCAAAATTGAAAGCGTCATGGCGAGACTATCATCAGGCTTCACAACAGGAAATCAAGGCAAGCTGTGCTCAAGTGCGTGCCTGTCATGCGTCATGCTGATTTACAAGATTGCGTATGTACAGCTAGCCAAGGCAGCTCTTGCTAAATTTCTGACGCTGTTCAAAGAGACGTTCCACAACTGGCAAGGCTGCGATGAAGTTCTGAGTGAGCTTTGCACCTCTTTTGCTCAATGACATGCAGCTGCTTGCACATTGCGCCCNCTTTTGTTGACCTTGTTTTAGCTTGTTGACTACATAATTTGTTGCTTCACTCGCTGTGGCTGTGCAGGTAGCTAAACTTGACAAAGCCAGCTTTTTGGCGGAGCTGAGGGGGGTTGGGGGCTCTCAGGGTGGGGCCCCTCTGCCTGCTGGCACTGGCCCTGCCACAGCCCACCNTTGTGGGTGGTATAGCTTCCCTTGGTGGTCTTGACAGTGACTACGCCTGTAGCTTCGCTCACATGCCAGGTGGTGACCTTTTCATTGGCGTGGAACTCTGCGCCTCTTGCTTGTGCTGCTTCAATGTGAGCTGCAATGCAGAGCTCAGAGGCTATGATGCCACCTTGCGGCTGGTACATTGCCTGCCAGCAGAATGGACATACATGTCACTAAGTTAACTTGCCTAAACTTAGCACTGGATCCCACAGCTCCAGGTCGAGCCTGGGTGAGAGACAGTGCAGTAGACTTTGATTCTCAAGGACTATCAGACATGCCAAACTGGCAGGTCTGAGAACTCACAGCTAATAGTAGATGTACAGGTAATATACCACTAAAAACACTGTAATTTGCTACAAATGGATGAAGTACCACATCCATGCCAGGATCTCTGAGCATGTTGCAGTATACTTTGGCTTTAGGTCATTCAGCATGGCATGCCATCGGATTTTAGCATTACACATGTTTGTCAGAGTACACTGCATCCTGTTGGCAAATGGTGACTGTGCCTGAGATGTATATGGCAGACAGCAATGTCAAAGGCAGTTTGTCTAAGTAGTTTTGACTCACCACAAAGTCCGATGGCAAGTTGTAGCCTGGGAATCGAGCATTGACTTGATCCCCAGTCAGCACTTCATGCTCCAGTCCATGCTCCTTAGCTGATTGCAGGGACCTCTCAAACCCATTGTATCCTTTGAGATCTCGGTGATTTGCATCAATGCTGCCGGTGATAGTCATCAGGCTCTGCAAACACTAGCCTGCCTTAGGCCAGCCCTGAGCTGCGCACTCATGAGCACTCAGTGATGCGCTTGTGACTCATGAACAAGCCGACCAAATATAGGCAGCACTTTGTGCTGAATGTGTCGGTGCCAAACAAACAATCAGTTGCATCGCACTAACAAGAGCAAGCAACAGTCCTGCAATGAATCAACAACTGCAACGTGCAGATGTGCTGCAGAAAANAATGACAGGATATGCTGGATGTGTATAGAGCAGGAATGTTATGGAGTCTGGGTGCATAGGACATGGTGTGCGTGATGCGCATGATTCCATCAGCAAACAGACAGGTTGATGCAGATGCTGTCATGCCCTGACAAGGCCACCAGTTCAGTGAACTCAACAGTGATGAGGTGCATGAGTTGGACGTTGGCAGCAACCTGCAACAGCTGTGGCACAAGCCAAAGTGGGCCAAGAGCATCTTTGTGGACACCCAACTGCCAGCAGGCATGCCTCAAGCGCGCACCTTGCAGAGCCACCTGCAGCAGCTGTCTGCCAAAGCATGCAGTGTCTGTGACAGACATGCCCACAGGCCCTTTCCATCCGATGCAGCGCTTGCGAAACATGTCAGGGAGCAGCACAAGCAGCATTTGTGCCACANTAGCCAAACGCGCGCAGTCAAGTAACTTAGCCGTCATCAGTGGCTGTAGGCAAGCACAGGGCATGTTTATATGCTGCTGTTGACAAGATGACTTACCTTGANATGCCACTTGCCCACTAGGACAGGATGAGGGGTGTGTCCTGTGCCAGCTACTGTAGCATAGCCATAGTGCTGGCATTGTGGTGAGTCCCATGGCTATATCATTGCACGGATGCTCAACATCACCTACACTTGGCTGGTGCATCAGCTTGTTCGCAAACTGGCATGGGAAGTAAGCATGCTTGCACATGCTCTGCTTGTATNGCGCAGCAGACGTGTTTGTCTTGCTACCAACACAGCAACACATACTGTCGCCTTAATCAAGCCAAATACAACAGCATGATCCAACAGACTTGCATATTTGTACATGCTGGCCGCCCGTCAACTCTGCGGTCAACCTGAAAGGTACACAACTTATGGCAAGTTGTTCACCGTCATGACGGTGAGCAACGAGGTATACAGAACAGAGCATGAGACCTAACAAGTTCCAAGTCAAGCCAGCTGTGTTGTTTAGTTAACTTTGCCAGTTGGCAAGATCATGAGAAATTAGTCTTTTGTGCAGCACAGGGTGCAGCTGCTCAAGTTTTCTGAAATGAATCCATGATTCAGATATGGTCACGCACAAAATGACTAACCAATATATAGTTGGAAGGAGGCTGAAGTCCTTCACCATAGAGTCACATGCAGCCCTGACTGTTGTCTCAATGCTGTACAGCCATGCAGCGCATACCTGCAGCCACAACAGCAGGTGTCTGTTNGGCTTGCATGCCCCTCCTGCTGCACCTTCGCAGCATCAAAAGAGACTCAACCCCCACATGACCAGCTGGGGACCCCCTGGACGACCCACCCAGGACAGGTGAGACACGCCGTTGTGGTCCTTCATGCTTTCAATCACGTTCTATACTGTTTGTGTCAGTACATCTTCAATGACTTCCTACATTCTTTGTGCTGTTGCATGTGCAATTGTTGCTTTCCTGTTTGTGCAGTCTTGATCTGTGATGCATGTCAGTCAAGAGCTGCTGTCTCTCTCACACAAAGGCGATCCCGAGCTGCTCACCCACATATGCATGCACACAATGCTGTCTGTTATCTATGCACTTACGTCCCTGTGTGACAGACCTTCTGCATACCCCCTTCCTGCGCATCCGTCTGGCTCACATGCTGCTGCTATATCAATGCAAACATGGCGCATGGCNGCTACAGAAAAGATTTATGCCTGCTGAACACTCGCATTACATAGTCAATCATTGTCCTACAAATCCAGCTCACAATCACCACCAATGTTCAGATGTCTCACAAGCAAGAGAGACTCTCACCACAAGACCACACACAACAAGCTAACTTAGTAAGAGAAACAGCAGCCAGCATGTATGTCCACCAAGAAGGAGCTTCTAGATGCTGGGGCACTTAGGACAGCCAATCTGTCCATGGGCTCAAATTTGCAAGCTCTCCACAATCTACATTTTGCTTGCTGCAATGCATGCAAATGGCTGTATTGCAGACCATGTCATGCACACCATGGCAATGGTGTGCTCTTCACATAGTACAGGACTCATCGAATGCAGGCTTCCTCTTATGAGCGATTGTGTGGTGAGGGAACTTCATGCGCAGATGCAGGGGTGACATGTTTCCAACAAATAGTGTATTGTCCTTACCATCAGCCAGCTTGCAGTCTGAATGCTTGGTNCAGCCTGATGGGGCCGGGTTTATCCGCACAGGACTTCATAAGGGTGCCCACTAATGTGCAGTGGTCCACTCTGCCCAGCATTGACGAGGCATCAGGAGTAGGCCTGGATGCCCGATCACCAAGTGCTTCACGTAAGAAGTATCCTCTGATCAAGCACCATACTAGCATTGCCTTGATCACTGCAGTGCATGTGGTGCGGTGAACTGCTCGGACACTGAAACAAGTTCCCTGATTCCTGATCCAATGTTGCATCACTGCTGCTGTGCAGATGACATGATCATATATAAGTGTGCCTATCACAACATGCATGCACTGTTTACGCTAGTCCTCATAGTCATGAAGACCACTGGCAGCAGATGCCATGAGTGGGTCCATTGCTGGACACAGCCTGCTGAAGCAGGGCAACTCAGGCTTTGACAGATGCTTACGTTGGTTGCTGTACGCTGTTGGCTTTAGCTGATCAGGCAGTCAACAAGCTCAGTAGGCGCTGCCAGTGACATGCATGTAATGATTTAGCTATTCAGCTATTGCTGCACCAGGTGCAAAGGTTCAACTGCAGTTTGGACAGCAATGTGTCTGGTTGTGTACTTTATCAGACTCCAATAGCTAGACTCCGCCAGCACAATCACAAAGCCTGTCCCATGGTGACTTGCTCTTGGTTGTGCTTAGCCATACATCATAAATGGGCTTTTGTTTTGTCTACTGCCGAGGCACCTTTACCACTACCTGAAGTACTTCGCGTATATGCAGGGGGCAGTAAGAAGTATGCAAGGCAAATATCCCACAGCAGTGACCTGGGACTAATCTCCGGACCTTGGATGGCTGCGGGTTTTGCGAATCGCTTGTTGCATCATCAGCGCCTGCAGCACAATCAGTGTGGGATGCCCAACCAATGATGCATGTGCCACTGGCTGTTCAAGTATGCACACTGAGGGCGCTGCGTTCAAGCAGATCAACTGTTGTACATTTGTCTGCAGCAGCACTGTCCTGTGACTGGATGATTGCTGTGTGTTTGTGTGTACAGGATGGGCACAGAAATCATTTGCATCCAAGCTTCCATGACATGCGCTGCACAAGAGCAGTGGCACAGTATGACCTTTGTCCTTATACTACCCTTGTCACTTGAGGCTGATTCTGGGCTTACCAGCAGCGCATGTAGTGCTTAATAACAGGACAGACGTAGTTTAGACACTTGTACATGTAGTTCTCGTAGGTGACTTGTGGCAGAAACCCTCTCAAACCATTAGTTGCTGCCATTGAATGGCCTGCATGTCACCTCATGGCAGGCACGCCTTGGTTGACATGGTTCGTTGAAAAAGTTGTTGTTACTTGAAATATAAACCCCAAAACTTTGGCCACTTAGCATCATCAGGTCTGTTGGTGTAGTTGGTTATCACNTAGAGCTGCATTTCTGATGCCTGGCAGAGGAGGTGCTCAAACCTGACAGCAGATGTCCAATTCTCGTTCCACCCAGTCCCGCCGTGCCTTCTCATCACGCAGAAGAGGAGCAGCAATGTTGGGCTGGCACTCCACAGTGCTGTTGGATCTGGAGATGGCCTTGGCTTGCTTGTCCTCAGATACTAGGTCACTTGCACTGATTTTGTCAGAACCTGAGGTCTCCAGCTTTCGCTTTCCTCCATCCTGCAGATAAACCCCAAACAGGAATGATTTCTGTGGCCGAAACAGCTTTCCACACAGCTCAGCACTGTGCAAGCCCAGCAATGTTCAGTTGTCAATAGTCAACAGTCAGAGGCCAAATGCTCACATAACAGGCAGTATGCAGCACAGCTGAGTTAGCACTGTTATATCCTGGCCTGGAACCAGAAAAAGTCTTCACCTGCCCACTGGCAGTGCCGAATTTTGCAGCTCGCGCTTTCCTCTTTTCTGCTTCAAGCTCATCAAAAGATTTTGCATCCGTGTCTGTGGGTGCGGCTGACTGTTGTTCAGGTGCAGGCGATGAAGTAGCCGCAGCTGGGTTCCACACGATGGACTGTTTGCCCTGTCCAGACGCTGGTTGTGAGTGGTCATTGCTGGCAGATGCANAGAGGTCTGCTGCCTGCCTGTGATGAAGTACGCTCTGTCATTGAAGTCCTCTGTAATCAATGTTAGTATGCCATCAATGTCACCCTTAGATAGCCTGGTCACTGGTCCGACTTGCTCAGTGTTTGTCCCTTGGCGTGACCTACATACACCAGCCTCTGCAACAGAATTGAGAAAAAGATATGGTCTCTGACCATGTAGCAAGTACACAAACCTGAGTCTCAACACTTCAGTCGCTGCTGATACTGCCCTGGTGATCAAGCCTGCGTGCCACCAGTTTGACCTCAAGCGGCGGGGGTTGGTGGCAGACGAAAAATTGTCGCTGAGCCAGAGACTGCTTCATAGTACTGTGTAGGTCCTTGTCCTCCTCCTGTATATACAGATCAATTGGTGAGGACACAATAACTGTCGGTGGATTGGTCCAGTGCTGAGTGATCCTGGGCAAACACCTGCTGCAAAAGTTCAATGATGAGCAGCACATTCATGTTTGCACTTCACAGCTTAGTAATGCCATGTAGATGTCACGCTCTTAATAGTCTTGGTCCAGAAGTGGTAGCATTGCTTCCAACAAGCACTGCATTCACAGACGCATGGTAGCTTTTGATACCAAATGTATAAGCGCTTCACCTGTGCCTGCTGCTTCAGGATGGCATTTTCAGCCTGACTGCCTTGAAGCTCATGACCAGACATTTGCACTTGGTCAATCAAGGCAGTTCGTTCCTCTTTGAGATGTAGTAACTCCTGGCGGGCCTCCACACATTGCCGCCTGTTGTAGGTTGTGCAGCCCTGCATTGCCACATACTGNAGTGTTACATGTAAGGCTCTGTGAAATAGACAGCCAGGTTGTGTATACACACAATATTGACACACCTGCGCCGATGGTCACACTCTGCAAAACCACATTACAGAGTTTGTTGCGGCTGCGCTGACGACTGCACCAGCTGCGTACGACTGTCTAAGAGCTCGCAGAGCACCTTGACAAGCTTGGCCTCAAGTAACGTTCCAAGCGCAGCTCGCTAACGTTAGCGCTTTCACAGCCTGGTTCGGGGCGGTGATCGCAAATTGCCTACTTGTCTTTGCTTGGAAGCGCGATATGGTACATACTCTGCGGCGCAAGCACAGCAATACACGTGCCAGACAAGCGTCCGCATTGGCAAAGAGATACAGGTATTCAAGCAACAAATTTCAAAAAGCTTAAAAAAGCTTTCGCTCCGAAATCACTCGTAGAGCTGTGCTGAGAAGCTATGTGGCGCACGTCTGCAGTGCGCAAGGGGCACCACTTGATGCCGTGTACAGCCTGCGCACTTGCAGACAGGTGTCAGCGGCAGTAGGCATTTGTGCACAGTGAGTGAAATAGGGCGCCTGCTGAGTCCTGTGTGCAGACAGCGGATCAGCTCTGCAGCAATCCGACTCACCTTGGTCCTAAGCTAGGCAACGCGAGTGCGTAACTGCTCATTTTGACGTCTCTTTCTGCACGCGCGCCTAGACGGTGTCAGCATATCGCCATTCGGTCCTACGACAACAAGCTAAGAACGTGACTAACGGAGGTTCAGGATGGCACCGGTGAGACCTGGCCTTCTTGTGCACTGCCCAGTGTGTCAATTGATTGTTCGTGTTTGCANATATATGTGCACTTCTGGAGATAAGGGAACTAGAGTAGTGCTGAACAGTGCATGCAGTCTGTCTTAGTTGGGCTAACCGCTTGAGAATCCAGGCTTGACACTCATTGCAGCGCACATATGTTCATGCTTTCAAACATGTGCCCGACTGGTTCATCACTGTGTGGTGAATGTGACCTGCTCATCAACATATCACAGTTCCATGCTGTCTGAACCCCAGGCGTCGCATTAGTCATGGCTACAGCAGAGGGCCCACATGCAGAGCTGCTGCACAGCATGTGCCAGCGGCGCTACTGGGACACACTGGACCTCAGGCAGTACCTTGCCCGCATTGACAAACCCTCTCACCTCAGATTGGAGCCAAGCCAGGGGCTCAGGTGTGCCACATCTACACAAACGCTCTGTTGTGCCCTACGCTCTTGTGTCTCACTCTTCACAGCTGCATTGCATAATTGTCTGTCTGTGGCAGTGATCACCATGCGAGACACCTGTTCACCATTCATTGCTGTACCTGCATGCACTTGTGACTAACAGGGGTNCTGTTGAAGCACTTCATTCAGCAACCACAGAAGCAAGGTTCAAGGCGTACAGAGAACTTGGATAAATGCTCAAAACTGCATTGCCAGGACCTGANCAGCCGGCGACGCTAAGCAAGCACAGTGGTAACTAGCATCCTTTGTACACATTGGTGCTGCCAGGCTGATGGGAGCTTGAACTGGTGTTCTGGCTCAGTNGCTTTATGCTGTTCAGCTGTATGACAATGCTCTCACAGGTGAGCTACTCCTGCAGGGGCACACNTGCCTGTCTGAATGCCCATGACTGCTTAATCCGATGTCCATCTGCATTGTGTAGGTCAATGTCTGCATGACCCCCACAAATCCCTCACATGACTTTTGACCAGGCAGCCTGTGTTTGTGGGCGCAGCAAGGCAGTGGCAGCCATTCAAGCAAGCAGCTGCTNATGCTCAACAGCTTGTCAAGCCCCAGAATGTTTCACCTCAGAGAGTCCAGCCAGAGCGTTTGCAGGTTGCAGCCCATGACCACCAAGTGAACGTCTGCCAAACTTAAAAGACATGAGTGTGATCGCTTCGCAAGCAGTTGCCACAGTTGTTTGTAAAGCTGCCTTCTTGTACTGTCACCCGTAAGCGTTTTGACTTGATAGCCAGGCAAAGGAGTCATACCTTGCAGGACAGGACGCAGTGGCACGAAGACTTTGCACGCTGGCGCAAGCGTAACAATGTTGCTCCAGAAACAAAGGTGACAATCCAACAAAGATTGGACCTGCTGCAGATGACTTCCACATATGCATTGCTGCTGCAAAGCGTCTAACACGACAATCTCATTCCACCACTGGCTTGCAAGCAAGGCCAGCCGCCCAGTGTTGCGCTGCCATGACAGACCATGCTTCACACGGTGNTTCGCCTTCTGTTCAGGTAGGTTTGCTGATCAAGTATGCTGTGTGGGTCATGGAGCCAGAACAGAAAGGCTTCGTACTGGTACAGCGCCAATGTCAATCTGAGTTAGAGCAGAAAATGGTTTTCGCTGTGGCTGTCACACCGCATAGCATTGCAATGCTGTCCTGAACAGCTGCTTGTAATGCATGTAAGTAAACATTGCCAGGTCATTCAATCACATGTGTGCTGTTCAGAGGGTCTGCACCTGGTGACAACGATGCTGAAGACGTTGATGCAGCTGAAGATGACGCTGTGCCTGCTGCGCAGCAATTCACCACGCCTGACAGGCCTACTCGCAGCTCCCTGTACAGCACACCTCCACACAGCAGCATGGCTGGGTCTGTTCCTGCCGCCAGCATTGCTGCGCATTCAGGTACAATGCACAAGTTACCGCCTATTGCTGTAAAGCTTTGAGAGCAACATGCAGCACTGTACTACTAGGTCATTCATGCAACTTACACTTCGCGTGTGATGAACCCAACAACTAGTATGGGTATTGCTGCTGACCACAATGCAGACAACATTGTCTGCTGCGTTTCTGCCCTTGGGTGCGCAGTTAAGCATTCAAACAGTGTTAGCTGTGCATTGTCCTCCTCACACGTCCTAGTTGAGACAATTGCCTACTCTCTGACAACTGTCTGTACTAGCTCAGGCTGTGTCTTGCCATCAGAAATGCTAGGGCAGCCATCACTAACTTACCATCATGACCATGTGTGTGCACTGCAGNGTTCCCTCCGGTTGCAAGCATCCCCCATGCCGTACTGAAGGCCATTGGTTGATGTCTGCATCATTGCTCGCATACTGTTCTGTACACAGCTCTGCACATCTGCTGTATAGGTGTCTTGACATTGACCTTCCTATGCATGCAGGTGATTGTGGTATTCTGCAAGAAGC
Source organism: Trebouxia gelatinosa (assembly GCA_000818905.1). Classification (NCBI taxonomy): domain Eukaryota; kingdom Viridiplantae; phylum Chlorophyta; class Trebouxiophyceae; order Trebouxiales; family Trebouxiaceae; genus Trebouxia; species Trebouxia gelatinosa. The sequence goes on from KN805367.1 coordinate 7,611,181, forward strand.
GCAGCTTTACCAGCCTACTCACAGGCCAGCTCTCCATCTCCCCNAACGCTATCTAGAGCTTGGAGTCAGCTATACAGGAGGGGTAGGCATGCAAATTTAGTGGCAAACGTCTGAGCAGAAAATCAGAATAGCTTACATCAAATTGGGTGTGCGCCACCGCTTCGCATCCCAACACAATGAGTGTTGCCCACAGCAAGATGCCGAGGACCAATGCTGCCTGCAGGTCAACGTACATCACGCTAACATAATGCAGCATTGGCATATGTGATCACTGCTCGATATACATCAGCACTTAAAGAGGAACCACCAGCAGTGACAGACAGAAGTTGGTATGACTGAAGCCAAAAGCAGTCACAGCCAAAAGCAGGCACAGGGAACTCAAGATGTGTGGGCCTGCTTACCTCAGAGACTGCTCCTGAGCACTGCTCCAGCATCTGCCTAGTGGATGACTCACTCCCTTCTTTTAGCTGCAGGGCATGACCAGGAACTTAAGCTGTGCGGTCTCCAGTCTGAGAACATGTAGCTAGCATTGCATACAAGACCTTGTGCTCAATGACAGGCATGACCCAATGGTATTGGAACAACAGCAGCATGCATGCAAGCTTGCAAGAGCAAATATCAGAGTCATCACATCAGCTCAGGGCTGGACAAAGCAGTGAGTCTAGACACCACTGTAAGTGCAATACAGGCTGTCTAACAAGTTGTCTTTTACAACAGCACAGCGATGGTGTGAGCNCGTGAGGTGCAACTCCTGGTTTGCCATTTCGCATCACCACGTCAAGCTGTTCGCTGTGTGTCAGGTGTGAATAGTATGACAAAGGCACTTCAGTCCAAGATCCAACAAGAAGTGCAGTGCTGCTCACTGTTCTGCGCAGTGATGGGAGCATCAGGCATGCTTGCACACACATGAGCAGATGACATGCCTGTGACCTGACACATAGCAACACGGCTGCTATAAGCAGAAAGACTGCATGCCCACTGGGTTCCATGGCTTGCAAGCAACACTTTCAGCTCTTGCATGTCTGTCTCGATTTTGATGCNTTGGCGAACTCAGAGCCTTCGTAAGACCCACACTCCGGGAGGCTGTCCCTGTCAACGCGTCCATGTATGTTTAAACGGCTAAACACCTCTGTCCAGAGCTCGATGGGCAAGTTGCCCCATGCCATGGTGCACAGACTAGCTGCCTATGCTGTCTGTCTGACGCACCTGCAACACGTGCTGGCTTTGGCAGAGGCGTTAATGCTGCACAGCTCACGTCACACCTTCGCCAATGTGCGCACCTTGAGCCGTTGAGCAAGGCCGCTATTGAGCCGCAGCCATGGTGTGTTGGATACCACATGTAGCGCAATCTAAACGTGTGAATGCAGCCGTGTAGGCACAGCGCTGTGCACACAGNTCTTCAGGTCTTTCTCTTGCTTCTTTGTGTATTGTGCTGGGTATGTTATGAACATGAGCAAGTCTGCCACAGCTTGTGACAATCCCATATGTTGCGAATGTATGTCAGTCAGGTTTCAGCAAGGACCACATCTTGCCCTGTTGTATGCCATACAGTAGCACCTTGAATAACAAATATGCAAATGAATAATCAAGTGACTAAGCATGCACTGCTGAAGTGTAGCACTGGCGTCCTGATGTGCAGACTTATTTGAAGGGGCCTCCCAATTGCTGAAGCCTAGTGATGGCATCAAACAAACATCTGAATCTTTGCGCAAAGCTATTGCTTTATCCTCAAACCTCAACAAAATCAGAGCATGGAAAGCCATGGCAGCCCAAGAAGCAGAGAAAACAAACCTGGGGATAGCATGTGCAGACTTGCAGGTTTGCAGCCNAGCACCAGCACGCCCTCGCCATGCAGCAATGCATCGCACACTTCGAGAATCTCTCAAAACAGCAGACTGCACAGCCCTCAAAGCAGATTGCTGGCATGTCCAAAGAGAAGAGACAGCAGTACCATGCATGGCTGCTAGACCAGCTCACAGTCTACAAGGCCCGGCTTGTTGAGCAGCAGTCACAGGTGCAAGCAGCATCACTGCAGCAACAGAGGTCTCAGTCACAGGNTCTTGCCATCAGAGGAGACCAGCAGAGGGAAGGTCAGGCCAAAGCACTGGGGGGCCTCCTGGCCTTCCTCATTGCTCAGGCGCCGTATGAGGTCGGTTCCTGCTGTGATGTTGCCCCACTGATCACTGCCTCCAATCTGCACGTGCATTGAAGCTTCACTTTACCTGCCCACAACAGTCATGCGCTGCAGATCTGATCAACCAGACATGGTACCCACTGTCCTGCCAACATGCGTACACAATACCTCTCCAGTGCACACATGCTGGAGTTCTGAATGGCCGAATTGTACTCACATGTAGGCCACATTTTTGCATCAAAGGGCACACCAAACACGTTGGGCATAGCACAGGGTGCTGGCAATTTTTGGCAGGTGTGCAGTCCATCTCATAGGCAACAGTTGTCTGCACAACACTGCGTGAGTGGCTGTGTACCTTTGGTCATTGAGGCACAGCTACGTGCTTAAGATGGATTAAATTAGACATGTTGCACAGACCGCACAACAGCGTGGCACAAGGTGTGTGCAGCGTTTGCCACAGGAGCAACATGCGGTGGTCGCTGCAGCATAGCTTACCATACCAATATGTGATCAGGGTGCGTACCTGTACGCGACAGCCATGCTTGCGCTGCAGGTGTACAAAGTCATAGCCTTGCANTTGTGAGTGGTGATGAGGAGCCGTTTGCAAGGTGTCTTGGGTTGATCGCTGCTCACACATGCTTGCCAACAGTACCTNGCGCTGATGATGCCATGGTTGCAGCAATTGCCATTGATGTCCAGAATGACTCCGCACTCTGGGGACACCTCACAGTAGGTGCCGCTATAGCCAGGCTTGCATACACACACGCCGTTTCTACAGGTGCCCTGCAGATACATGCCAAAGAGTGTCACAGCACTGCTCACCATCATGTGTTTGTAAGCACGTGTTGGCATTTGTCACGCTGTTTGTGATCACTCACTCCTAACACAAAGATGACTGCATTGCCAGCACCATCTTTACTGCATATCCCCCTTGTTTCCATTGCACAAACAAGCTCACAAGCATGACAAGCATTTCTCCTGCCAGTGCTTCATTTAGGCATGACAACAGGCATCATATGTATGTAGCGTGCAATTGCCTGTTTTCTGCAAGACAGAATCATGGTCATGTTGTCTAACAAGCAGCCAGACACTTGCTGGCTGGGGAACCAACTAGCAGTGCAAGTTCTGCTTTTACTTTCACAAAGTCACTTGTTCACCACTAGAAGTTACAAGCTGAGTGCAACACAGCACAACACATGTTGTTGCTAGGNTGTTGCGTGGTGCATGTGAGCTGCTAAGTGCTTGTCAGGTGGCGTATGCAGAGCGGTCTCAATTCAGTCCAATTNCAAGGCTTCATAACAGCTCACTACAGTACCATAAACAATATTGGTTGTCATTAGCTTCTAGACGATTTCTTACAGGTGCAACAGCCGCAGCGTGCGCTGTTTGCTGCTGCCACAAGTCAACAGATCAGCAGATCAGCAGCAGGGTGGCCCAGACATCAGCCGGCTGCATCCTGAGCTCAGTGGGACCATCAGCACAATGCCCATCTTGGCAGCATTTTTGTCAAGCCCTACAGCATGCGTGCTGTGTGGNACGCTGAGCATGTTTTGCATCTAAAGGTATGCACCTCAGGGTCTTGCAGAAAAAGAAGATGATGCCTGCAGGCTTGATGTTGACTAGCTTGTTGACAAGGGCCAATGATGGGGTTGTGTCCGAATTGTCTAACCAAATTGTCAAGGCTCTTTAGCAGTGATCCACATTTGTTGTGATGTAATCACTATGTGCTGCACTGAGTCTAGTTGCTCATGATCTTCGTGAGTACCGATACTCAATGAGGTCTGCAGGTGCATTTGTAGCTGGACCCTGGCCCTGATTGTGAGTATATGCTACTTGGTGGCGATTGCCAGCAATACAGCAAGCTGCAACGCGTAGCAAGCATACAGGAGTAGGCCACGTTGGCTACCCTGCTTTGCTGAGCTGAGCTGTAGCTAACAAATCGNGACAACAGCATCCAACAACAGTGTGGCAGTATGCGTTACTGCAGCATATAGGCAACTTGCTCACAATCATGCAACCACGTAGCCTGCTGGTTGCAATGGACTGTCTTGACTGGCCCTCCGTATGGCAGCAAGTCTGGTATGGCTTGAAGGAGTGCATTGTTTGAGCTCCAGCATGCCAAACCATGCTGCCCAGCATCGATACTCTCAACTGCCATGCAGTTTGCAACGCATCTTGTTAAAGCTTGCAGCTAGGTTGTGGCTGCCATGGTTGTGATTTGCAGTGTTGGCAGCTGGCCTCCCATTGTGGGGAAGATCATGGACCTATACAAGCGGCACTTGTCATCCCCTGGCANAAAACCTCATGTCAGACAAGACAAGCCTAGCCTACAAACTTCATAACAAAGTAGCAAACAAATTAGACAGCCTGCACTACAGCCAGCAACCTGCGTACTTGCACCTGCATCTGTATCAATATTTGAGGACCCAGCTTTGCTGGCTGCTGTTGTGATAGCAAGGAAGCAACCGGCAAATCAGCTCCTGACGTCCACGCCCAACAACTTTTTCACCTCTTCAAACATGAACCAGCTGATGCCAGCAGCAGGAGCAAGCTTCAGCATGTTGNCCACTCTGATGAGGGCTGAGGTGCAACACACAAGATTTGAGCCAACAGCCAGTGTTAGACGTGTGATATCACATGTGTCAACATTTTAGCTGACTGTGTGTCAGCCTCTGTGTCAAAATTTGCCATGCTATGCTTTTCTTGTGATGGCAGGCATGGTTCAGTGTTACCACAAGCACAGCTAGCATGCACAGGCTGATGTTACACATATTACGCATTTTGTTCATTGATATCTGCCACGCTTGGCAAGCACAGCCATGCCACATGAGGTGGTGCAGTTGTTGCAGACCTTCATACTGTTTAAGGCACTTGCTCTTCTCAAAGTCCCAGAGCTTCAGCTTGTGATCCAGGGTGCCCGTCAAGATGTAGCGACCATTGGGGGCAAATTTGACAAAGGACACAGGGGGGTTGGTTTCATCAATCAGCGTTTTGAGGCATTGCCCGCTATCACTGTCCCATATGCGACAGAGCNCAAATGCTGAGGACTTGATGTGCAGGGTGACTAGATGCTGCAGCTTTACCTGTATGACACATTACGCATCATCACTGATATAACATTGCATGGTCTGCTTGGTTCACCTTTGTCGGCAGCACGCAGAGACCCTGTAGCAGAAGATGAGGCCGAGCACTTGGTGCACGCCACACATGCCAGCTTTGTGTGCTATGATATTGTACTCAGCACTTGAAACACTCCGTATTGGCACAAGTCTACATGTCTGCTCAAACCTAGCCCTGTGATTTGTGTCTCCAGGCTGTGTATGGCTTAAATAGAGGGCCATGCATCAAGCAGACTCCACCGTAATGGTATATACACAGGTACGTTGACTTTTTGACCGAAAACAGAGGGGAAGGGAAAGATGGTGTGGGNATACTAAATAACGCATTCAACACTTGAAAGTCAACAATTGACAGCACAGCACAGCACAATTGCAGCACAGCACAGCAAGCATAGCAACACAGCACAGCAGCACAACATTGCAGCACAGCACAGCAAGCATAGCTGGCATAGCATGGCACAGCAGTACTCTTGTTGCGAACCACAGCACACCAGCACAGCACAGCACAGACAGCACAGCACAGCAAGAATTGCAGCACAGCACAGCAAGCATAGCTGGCATAGCATGGCACAGCAGTACTCTTGTTGCGAACCACAGCACACCAGCACAGCACAGCACAGACAGCACAGCACAGCAAGTCAGCACAGCACAGCACATGCACACCTGTCTCTTATCCAGCGCAGCACAGCACAGGGCGCAGCACAGCACAGCACACAGCACAGCACAGCAACACAGCACAGCAGCACAACATTGCAGCACAGCACAGCATTGACAGCAACATGCTGGCCATCGCAGGTGGCTCTGTATACAGACCCGCTGGAGCCTCGCCCCAGTAGGTAGCCCACCTGCACATCCTCCCACCCCCCACGCACATCTGCACACCCGCATGTAGCATCATACATGGTGAGGAATGTATAGCCAGGAGTTGGCTGGTCCTGACACAATAGCATCACGCTACAGGACGAAACTGTGTTGCTCAGCACATGCGGCAAATGANTCGCATCCAGGCAACGCTGTATGGTCTGCAATGCCTAGGGTGAGCTAATGTGTTTTGACTGATTGCTGCTATAATGCGGTCCTGCATGGCGAGCCTTCAAGAGTATGCTGCATGCTCAGTTGAAGCGGACATGCAAGGCTTCATTCAACATATTCTTGAACAACTAGCTAGCTCGAGGTTGCCCTGACAAGCCCTACACTAAAGCTGGAGAAAATGTCTTCTGCTGAAGCATTGATGAAAACAAGCTGCTAATGCGATGATTGAATCAGTAGTCAAGGCGGCACGTGGGGTTGAGCCTGCTCAGATACCTNTAATCTGGTGACTCGATCTACGTGCATGTTGTGCGGACAAGCAACAGGTCGTTGGGTCATCGCTGAACCATGCGTGGGGTCAAGCAAGGAAAGTGTAAGTGTCCGAACACATTGGTAAGGTGCAGAGCCCTTTATGTTTTGGATATGAAAACCAGAACCTGTTTCTAGGCAAGAATTTGCTCATCGGCACACAGCCTGCATATAGGTCTGCATACGCATCGGCATGCTTGTGGTTGGCCTTATCGACATAGATCTTATGCTCAACGGTGCTGATGCTGGTCATCAGGCGCTGCTAGCTAGCTATAGCCTTAAGCTCAGAAGTAACAGCTTGCACTGAATTGATTCGAAGGTCCAAGGAGCAATCTGCAGCACAGTGGCCTGGTTTGTGCACTTGAGAATGGCAGTGCTTTGAGTGCTGGTGACCAGACAACCGAGAACCAGTGAATGTAAGCCTTGCAAACCTGTGGGCACCTATGCTTTATGACATTCATATTTATCCAAGCAACATTGGTTGCAATTAGTTAGACCCTGGTTGGTCCCCTCTGTGATTGCACGAAAATTAGTGTGTCGTCATGGCAAGGGTGTGTTGCAGCTTCAGCTCAATCGCACAAGCTGCATGCAGAGATCCGATCAGTTTCCGTATTTGCTGTTGACTATATTTGCATTAGCCATAGAAGTTGCTGCGAGTCACCACAGCTTTTGCGCCTCTGCCATATCTTTCGCGATCATGACGTCGCGTATACAGTCGTTGTAGCGCAAACCCGTTCTGACCGCTGCAGAGATCTGCAAACATGCTGCAGTTGCATTGATGCTTACAGAACAGGTCAGTGAAAACACCTTTGGTATATGACTGGTACGCTTTTATTGCAAGCGATCTGTCCCGTGCCCGGAGAAGCCACACCAACCAGAATGCNGCGAGCTGCCGCCGAGCGTTTGCTGCCGACACAGCAGCGCACCGAGGTCAACTGTTTGCAAATCCGCCACTGATCAAGACCCGTCTGCTGTGCCAGACTTGCTCGTGATCACGTAGAAATGTGACAATAGTCGCTGAAATGCTGTTGCGATCGACGGGTGCGCAGCGTGTATTGGTTTGTGGCACGCGATGATGTCAAAGTCGCAAAGTTGAACAACAACCATCTGACTAAGGTGCAGGCAGGAGGAGAAGAATCGTCTTGAGCCAACGTCTCTTACAGCTAGCAGTGTATCCGGCTAGCACAGGCCTTCACAGTAACACACAAAGACGGGAGTGGGAACTCAAACCATGTCACATGTGGCTGGACATTCAGTACTATGACTTTGCCCAAGCTTGGGTTGCAAATTGCAGTTGACAAACCATGGTACAGTTCATGCAGACCATATTAATAATAATAATAATAATAATAATAATAATAATGATAATAATTTACAGGTGTGCCAGCCGATGCTAGGTACCTACTAGGCACGTCCTATCCTAGTTCTGAGTGCCAATATGTACTCACAGTCTAGACACTAAGTTGCACCCTAGGGGTGTGCACTGACCGGGCGAGTGCCATAGACGCATTGGCGAGGACAGATATTCCCCTCCCTATTTAACCCACCCAGAAGTCTGGAAAATCGGCTTGTTACCATGTAGACCAAGAATGGCTAGTATACAGCTATACAGCACTCTGCCACTCATGACCTGAGTAAAACCAGTCAGCTTGTATATGATGAGGTAACATTCAGGTGTGCATATGGCACATGTTGCAGTGGCCTTTGATTGCCCATTGTCCTGGCATGTTGCTCACTGGCCTGCCTGAATCATGGCATACGCTGTTTCAGCAGCACCCGTTACATGCTGGATTGGTGATGGGTAGTGTGCCCTCATACTTGCATTTGACCAGATCACCCCGGCTGATAAGGCGAGGACCGACAGGAGGACCCTCTTTGCATGGTCGGATATCCTGTAGCAGCAGGAGATGGGTCACAAGAACAACCTGCCAGCAGCTTGATGTCAGACTGTGACCACGACAGCCTCAGGATGGCAAGTACGTTACAGCTGGTCCTGTTAGCTTGCATAGAGCATTCATGGTCATGACTGCTAATGGCAGCGGTGGAAGTGGACAATACACGCATATAAAGATCACAGAAGCTGCAAAGGATGAGCATCACCAATTCTGGGATCAGATGCAGGAGCGTTTTGACATACATTCACAGTTGAGCCTGCATGATTGTGTGCACATATTCTGGCATGACCCGTGCACATATTGCTGGGTATGTGTTTGACAATGCACAGCAGGGAGGTGGTACCTGGTCAAATATGGCAATGGGTATTGCCAGGGTACAGCAGCAGTTGGGGGCATCTACAATTCCAGCGATGTGGCCCTCACAGGGGCAGCATGACAGCATGAGGTAGATCTACATTGCAAGCAAACACATCAGAGAGCTCAGCAGCATGCATCTGCAAGACCTAGATGTGTTCNAGGACACCTCTCCATCTCCCTGGCTGAAATGCATGTCTCCCATACTCAAGTTGGCCCCCTCCAGGAAGACTGGGAAGTATACCTGCGAGGTTGTGACCTGGTCAGTTTCTACTTGTCATACGCTTGGGGTCTTTGCACTGAGGTGGAAACCATATGGGTTTGCTGGCTCATTGTCAGTTGTTTGGCTAGCAGTGCAAGTGCTTGTGGCATTGTGAGGACCTATGCAGTCCATTACTGCAACNGCTGGTAGACTGGTCTTCCCTTTACACACGTGTTGTCGCGCCAGGTATGTCCGGTAGTGTCTGCAAGCAGTTTGTGCAGTGCCCAGAATGCAGAAGGCTAGCAAACACACTCATGTTTGATGCGCAAACAAGATACTGAATGTGCAAGGCCCCCACCTCATTATTCACAAATGCAAGCTCTGAGGTAGACACCCTGATCTGAGGTCATTCCTCAAAAATGGCTGTCTGCAGTCGCTTCATCNGTGACTGACGCTGTGCCCTGTCATTTCACAAATCACGGTGAAGTGGGTTAGCTAGACACAACATGACAGCTTAAAGAGGTGGCNTGCGAAGCCTCACAGCTGTTTGGCCTGGGGTCGCCTGTGAGCAACCTGTCCTTGCTCAGTTCACATGACTGCTGCTCAGGTTGCGCGCTTGCGTGGTATGTGGAGCTGGTGTTGTAAAAAGCAGAACACCATGTGATTGTTGTCATCCTGACTATATGTTGCTGCAGCCTGTGAACATTGCACAGACNAGGCCGTGTCAACACAAGTGCACGTCTACCTGTACGTCTCTTGGTGGGTTTCTGGCAGACACATGCAACATGTCGACGCTCAGCAGACGCAATGCGCATGTGTGCTGTCAGGAAAGCTGCGTCTGGTTGCCTGACAGCCTGCAAGATGTACTTTGCAACATGATTGCGGCCTGGACTTGCCCATTTGGCAGCGTGCTGTTGTTACCTTGTGGATGACAACAAACAGCCTCTGCTTGTGTATGCCACCTGGCATCAGGGGGTTGACTCCTGCAAAGGAATGTGCACTATGACTCAGAGGTCTTGCACCACTACACTCATGACATCTGCACTGTCACGTTCACATAGCAAAGCCACTTATCACGTCTTCCATGGAATGTAGATTCAGCCACAATATTGCCGCTGTGCGCCTGTAGCACAAGGCATGGCAGCTCATGACACCTTAGCAAGCTGCAAAAAACACTTCGTGACTGACAGCTGACAGCTCAGTCAATGGATTCAATGACCAGCAAAACAAGACCTCAACCTGTGATTCATCAGCTTGCTAGCATGACACAAAGTGCTATGGTGAATGTGAATGACATGGTGCTGAGGTGATTTGGTGCCCACGAAACGCAGCATGCAGCATCAATATCGCTGTGGAATGGCTTTCCAGCATTCACACCGAATCCTCCTAGCCCTGCCAGATGATGCCTGCTAGCCAAGTCCATGCTGCCTCCGCCAGTAGCAGCGCCACTGGCAGATGCCAGGTTGGCTGCACCTTGCATGGCGGCAATGGCCTGGAGATTGGCCAGGCTGGTCAATGCACCCATTGTGCTGCCATACTCAGGCAATGTCAACCTGCAGCATGGAAGCCTGTCATGCCCCTGGCCTGACATGCATGTGTACTTGTGCTGCATGTGCAGCAGTCAAGGGACAGAGACGGGATACTGTCAGCAGTCTGCAGTCTCATGTACAGAGTGAATGATAGTAAGAACAGCAGCATGTGTAGCATGTTGTAACGAGGTTCTGTCTATCACTGGTGGCCACATGCCACATGCATTTGTTGAATCTGCCATCGTCGAGTCCTGGTGCCATGCAATCAAAGTGCTTGAGACTCACTCAGCACTGATACAACAATCAGTATAATTCAGCTGATGACTTGTGGAGTCTTTGTCACATGCGCCTTGCTGGCATCAGTGCAGCTAGAAGTGTGCTGTCATGCAGCACACAAAGAGAATGGCATGCTGTACTGCTTGAAAGCATACCCAGATTGCGGTGTGGATGGTGCTGACCCCCCACTACCAGTCCTGTGGTCATGGAAGCCCGAGGTCAGGGATGCTACTGACTGGCTGGAGTGAGTAGGCGAGTAAGGCGTGTTTGATCTGTAGCTACCTGCATAGCAGGCATGTCAGAAAGTTGACAGGTGTGACATGGCGGAGCAGGAGCCTGGCAGCTTGTCACATGCAATTGCTCTCCAGCACCTGCTCAGATAGCTGCAGTGTAGAGCAGAAGCAGCATGTGCCTTAGCAGTGTGTATTACGCAAACAATGTTTCTGCATACACATGGTGTGCAGGACAGCAAACATGGATGGCTGTCCATTTCCACGTTGGAGCTGGAACATCTGATTGTAGTCACACAGAAGCAGACAGAGATGGTCATCTACCTGTGCCAACTGGGGACATTGCTGTCCCATTGCTGTTGTACAGCTGATACCCCTCNGATCTAGCAGAAAGGATCAGGCAAGACATGTCTGGCAGCAAATGGTCCGCAAGTCTTAGAGTGTACGGAAGTTGCGAGGACCCTGCCTGAGCTATTACTGTGGTACGTCACATTGGTATGAGCGCCATGGCGTGCTTGCATGAGCCCTTTGGCGCTCAGCACCACTGTGTCAGTGTTGCCTGAGCCATGCCCAAGTGCCGGTCTGCTGCCTCCAATCCTTCTACCTGTGTGCTGCATTGTATCATCATCCTGCGCAGGTGTCAGCATGGTGGCATGCCACGTGATGACTTGACAGGTTTCTTGACAGAATGTTGCAGTTCAAAAAGCAAAAGCAACACTGCTGGCAGAGCTAGTACACATTCTATGGACAACGGTTACCATCCAGTATCAAGATCTGAGACAAACCAATTCAGCAAAATATAGTGAAGCATAATCTGCTTTGTAGGCATGTATCATCAATTGGATATTAAACAGTACGGAAAGCAAGCTTTGGCAAGCTGGCCAGCAANTGTTGAATTTGCACGCACTTTGGTCTGCATTTTGGTGCTTCCAGTGCAATGCATGTGTCAACATAATGCCCGTCATGACTCCTCGTGAATGTTTGTCAACATCACGAGCAAAGGGAGCGCACATCCTCAGGCCTGGCGCTCCATGACAACAGGCAGCAGCAGAAGAGACATGGCAGCCTATGTGCTCAACATCAACCAAAGGTTGGTTTGCAACACCTCTTTGCACCCAGAAGCCACATGACGGCAGCGCCAGCGATGTGCATTTGCCGAGCAAAGCAGGCAGAGATCTGACAGTAGTTACGTTTTGCTTGGTGCAGCATGCAGTGATGGCTTGCAGCATAAGCACACCTGACTCCAGGTACCAAGTTCTTGGTAACAAGGGCATCTTCCTTGCCACGAGCANAGTGTATGCGTAGCTGGGGTCAGTGAGACTTGATGATAGAAGTGACCAGCGGAATGGTCACTCTCACATGCTACAGTACTGCATACATCTACCTGAAGGATGCAGAAGGACCACAGCAGGGTGCTCAATTGCTGTGAGGTGAACAGCTCAGCGGCTGCTCGCTGTAAAATTTCTTGCTTGAAGCAATCCAGCATGACAGGCAGCTCATGCAGCAGGGTTGCATAGGTCCACATGATGTTTGTGATATGTTGCAAGGACAGTGCCTGCAGGTACAAAGATATGTTGTAGNTATATCACGCTGTGTTGGTAGTGCTCTATCACAAGAGGTCCTCTCATTGTTGCCATCAGCTACTTGGAATGACGTTTTTGACAATTCACTTGTAGCATGATGGTGTGAGCATCATTCATGCTGCAAGCCTCGGGAAAGTTGTATATGAATCTTTTTAAATTAACAACTGTTTGTGGTTCGAGATCTACTATCTTAGACATGCACCTGCAGATCTCGCTTGAGCANTCAGTCAGGCAACACCGGCACAAAGTAAAAAGCACTGTCACTGTTGCTTGAGACACGCCAGCGGCCAGCTCTGCGTTTCCGCGTACGGCACGTCTGCCTCATACACCTTTGCTCTGCACAATGAAACAATGCACGACCGCAATCGGATCGTCATGATCTTCGTTGAACAACAGCAGCGACAGGTAACTGTGTCAGTGACACTGTGATAATGTTACCTGTACTTTGTATTTGTAGCTCAATTTAACACACACGTGCTACCTCACAATAGCTTGCTTACACAACGTTGCTGTTCATAATTGACGTGTGTAAGCAANAGCTGGCAGGAGAGCTGCATCGGATTGTGTTGCTGCCTTGTAGCGTTGACAGGATCACACTATTTGTGCAGGCTACAAAGTGCCCACAAGGTCATGGCGTATGCTGCAGCTGGGGTGGCATGCGTGAAAATGTTTCCATGTCACAAGCAATGGGTGCAGCCAAGCGCAACCCAGAAAATTAGTGATGACAACAGCACCTGAGTCGGTCTGGCGATGTCAGTGGAGACTCTCGGCATGGGCTATTCTGGTATTTCTGCAAACACTGCTGCGCTGACTGCTTACACTCTCAGCAGCATTGTGTGATGTCCAGCCACNAGGATAATCTGTTATCCTTGTATGCGGAGACGACACAGGACCCAATTTTGCGCAACTGGCAGGGGAAGCTCACTGCCGCATTTGAAGGGCAGCAAGGTAGGCTGCACTCACTGTGACAAAGCGCTTTGCAAGCACCAAGATGTATCAGGAGCTGTAATCATAACCCTTGTGTTTTGGCTTCATGACTTACCCTGCTGTTCATTGGTCAGATCAACAATCCTGCCAGTGACCTGCACCTCACCGCTGCAGTATACCATTTAGACATTAGCTCCTGAGTGACACTCCCCAGCAGCTGCTGCGCCATGCAGTACACTTGCTGCTTACAGTAACAGCAGTTGTTGCGCGCCGATTTGCGGTTGCTGATTGATATGGTAGCTGTATTTCCTGCAGACATGTGTGGTGATGTCAAATGGCCAGTGCTCAATACGGTCATTATCAAGGGTCTCTTTCATGACCAGCCAACTGGGACAATGGACCTGGCTGTTGCAGATGGCATGGGTAAAACGGTGGTGCCGCCTTCTCAGGTATGCTAACAGCTGTCAGGGCTTGCACTGCATGCATAGCAAACAAAGTGCTTGTGACCAAGCCAAAGTGTTCACTAAGTCCATGAGCCGTCACGTTTGGATTGGGCGCATTTGCCATGAATCATTGTGCATTTGACATGTCACTTTGCATTGTGCATATAAAAAAATAATGGACTGTAATCAGCACAAGTTGTGATATGATGCAATGCAGGCAGTCATCGAAGGCAATCAGCTGACATTGACAAATCTGCAGCATCACTTGCAGTGTGACCAGGTGTATGAATTCACATGGCTTCAACTTTGGCCAGAGGGCTGAGCCTATNCTCTGCTGGAAGGTCGCGTTACAAATTCCTTCAGCAGAACGCTGCACAGTGTGGTGCAAGGCTCTTCATCAGCACCACAGGTTTCTTCAGCCAGCCTGTTTGGTGTCCTCGTACCTGTAACACAGTTTGTGCTCAAGCCTGGCACGTCAGGTGAACTGAGACACATCAGGATGGNACTTGAGGCACTGATATGCCCTGCCAACGGCTGCGATGGATGTGTTTGACTCCATGCAGTCGGGATTACAATTGCAAGAAGAAGCTGTGACAGCGTAGCTGCAGTCTGCATGTGCCTGCAAAGGCTTTTACAGTGGTGCCTATCACAAACATGCCCGTGGTGCAGTGACATCCCTGCAGCAGCCAGTGCTATGCTGTGCTTCGCAGAGATTGGTACGGTTCTGTTAGCGCCTGCCTGGAGGCTCTGTGCAACATGCACCTCTGCAGTAATGCTGTGCATGTCATGCATGTGCATTCAGCTGTTCGTGCAGTCTGATGTGCAATAGCATGAATGTGCAGGCAAGTATACCCTTCAGACTCACATCATGATGCTGACAGCAAGGCATGCTGTTCTGCCTTAGGTGCTCTGCGGGTGTTCATGCTCAGTCTGCGCCGCTGCAGCCTCTTCCAGCAGGTCAACACCATTTGCAGCTGCGGATACTGCAGGCCAGGCATGCAAGACAGCACAAGCACATAACTTTCCATACAGCAGCTGGCACAACAGGATAATGCGCACCAGGTGTTCTACCGCAAGACAGAGGCAGTGATAAGATGTTAAGTCCAAGTGCTGAGTTAGCTGACAATGTCTTTGTTGCATACTTGATGCTGGAGGTACGTGACAGGCAGTGCATTACCTCTCCACCCATGCCGCTGAGGATGACACAACCAGCTGCTGCCCAACCCTGTCCACTATAAGTCCTGACAGGCGGTCCCCTTCACTGTTCACCACCCGATACACATCCGTGTGCCTTGAACTACTTAGTGTGGGCTGTCTGACACTGTGTGAGTCATTACCATCAGCAAGGTTGGTGCTGCTGGTATCATGGCTCATATTGCCATGATTGCTGTTGCTGCTGTTGCTGCCACCGCNATGTGTATGATCAGACTTTCAGGCCGCCATCACCCTTGACAGCCTATTGTCTTGCTGCAAACCTGTGCACCTATATGCACACATGCAGCAGCATCTGCAGAACCATGAAGCGTCATTCACAATGGTTGTGTGAGCCGAGCACTGGGTTCACGTGGAATAACTGCGACCTTCACAGTGGGCAGCACTGCCTTGATCCTGACCTGTTTTGTTGGGGTTGCAGCTGCCATGTGGGCAGCGTGAAACATAATCATCTCAGCATCGGCTCTGATGGCACAGCCTTAGGTTTTGAGATCAGATCATCAGGCATCACAATCACTCGTTATTTATGCAAATGACTGAATGCAAACAAATGCGTTTTGCCATGTCGCAGGCAGCAGCTGGTTCGACGAATTGGCACAGTGGGCAGCGTGGTGGCCGTACAGTGGCATTCCCGCCTGAACCAAATTTTCATGGGCACAGGTGCATTTCAAGCACTGCAAGCTTGCAATGCTGCTGCAANAGTGCAAGGGGCTGGCAGGTGCTCAGCGTTCCCTTGCTGGTTTGGAAGGCTCACCCTGATGACACTGCCCATCAAGCATTCTTGCAAGAGGTGTGCATATTGACAGTCCTACCATAGCTTGCTTGCAGGCCAAGTTGTTCCGCCATCTGTATCTGCGTAGTCTGAGTACCATATTGCAACTGTAATTTACAATATGGCCATGCGCCGCTCCTGTAATCCACAAAATGGCCATGCGCTGCTCCTCACAGCAACTGATCTGTTTGTCACTGTGTGTGTACTGTGCAATACTTTTTCAACTGGTGTGTACTGCAATGGTTGCCATGTGCTGGCACAATGCGACAAAAGCTTCAGACTCAACAATGTTGCACACTATGCTCTTGGACAGGTTCATGATCGGAAGCCTGACACACAGTGGAGCCCAGCTGGCACCGACAGAGCCTGGTGTGTGTGCAAGTATCTGACCCAGGAGCATGCGCCTTGATTTGGCTGATTGAGTATCACACCGACCCTAAATATGCTCGGGAGAATAATCAACTATTTCAGCACCGATCATGATTTTGGGGAGGAAAACAAATGATTTCGCCACAAAAGACACTAAATCTGGGTGCGAAAATGGTACAAAAACGTGCGAAAGTAGTGTAAAAGCTCACGAAACCACTGCCGACCTTATTTGAATTACTGTGGTGCGAACATCGATGATTATTGTGTTCAAAAAACCCGCAAATGGTGCCGACCTGTATCAAGCCACAACCTTATTTAGGGTCGGCACAGTACCGTAACCGGTACCAGTTNCGGCAACAGAGGAGGACACAGTGACAGTGGTCCCAACCAGAATGTAGGCTTGGCCAACCAGGAGGGAGGCATGAACAAGCAGCTGGGCCAGGAGTCTTCCCAGGGATCAGGCTACCAGTGGGGCCAGGGCTTCGACTCTGGCTTTGGAGGTGGCTTCCAGGGCCATGGGGACTCATCCAGGGTGAGACTGACTGTTGCTNTGTCAACAGTACATACATTAACAAATTGAGGACAGATCTGATGGCAATGATTCAGAGCGCAGCAGTATGCAAAGCAAAAATATACGAATCATGTGCTATGCGTGTCACCCCGAGTTGCAAGTGTGCCCAGCATTGTCAGCTCAGATACAGAGAAGCAGATTGCATCACAGCTTGGTCATGGCTTGCAACCCTCAACAGATCATGCCAGATGTACAGATACCTGGCTTGCATGGCAAGGTGTTCATATTAGGCATTGCAGCCGTAGCTGATGCAGTAAGTATGGGGCACACCTCAATGTTGCTGCCTGAGNGCAATGGACTCACACACAGCAACAGAACTTGCCTAGAGATCTTCAACAAACTGCCTGCACTCCTGATCTGAAGGGTATACTCGTTGGGGTTGTTGTGCAGCAGGCACCTGACATGACAGCGCACATCTTGNTGAGCTTGGGAGGAAACACTCTGAGCGTACACTGTGGCAAGGAACGCTGAATTCATGGTCTGAGCTAGGGAATTGTCATTGTCGTTGTAAGCTAGGCCTCCAGAAGTGTAGTGAATACCTCCGCCCACTCCGCAAAGCCAAGGACGTAAGTAGCTTTGTACAGCATAGTGGAATGTTGTGTCATTGGTGAGATTTGCCAGCAGGACTGCTGCAGGGTATATGACCTGATTCCAGTCTGATATTGACAAGGCATCACTTTGAGATTCAGCTTGAATTACATGTTCATTGTACCACCTGCATGAATGCAAGACCACCCATGGCACCCGGAACGACAACAGCATGTGTGTTGCCGCTTCAAAACCAGTCAGCATATGTCATGCCAAGCCCGCCACATGGAGCATGACATGTCACGCACCTGCAGTCAATGCTTCACCATGCACATGATTATGTGCACATGTCATGACAACAGCAGGTTGTGTACACAGTTAGGGAAGAAGAAGAAGATGCCAGGAAGGCATAGGTCATGTCAGTCAAACGTTGACTGAATCATACCTGTATGCGTCATCTTGATACTGGGACACATTTGTCGCCTTGTAAAGCCATGCTGCCGCCCATGCTAGATCATCACGATAGCTGGTGCTGTTGTAGGTGCCAATNATACAGCAGGCAAGGTGCGAGAGTGCACATGAGTTCAATGCCTGTAAAGTAACGATCACCATAAGCACTGGGGACCAGTATGCAGATGGCAGCAGGCTAAACGCAAACATATGGACATGTGTGTAACATATATGTACATACATGTAACACGACATATTGGCAAGGATCATGACACACTCTGACTTGCTATCTGGTCAAGATACAGGACAACTAATGCCTTACACTAAAGATTGCATACAGCAACTTGCTGCTGTCTATAACCATGCTACAAGGACACACAGTGCCTGCACCAGCAGTACTGCCAAGGCCACAGCTCTGCCATTGATTCAAGATGATGATCATGCTGCATTGCCACAATGCACAACTTTGTGCTGATAGACTGCACAAAGGCATGTGAAGCATGGACATTGCACACTTGATGCTTAGGGCACTTATGCGTACCTGTCAAAAATCTTCACTGCCTGTCGAAAATCATTGATGTGACTTCACTGGACACTGCCAATGGCGCTGTACGATATCAGTTTGAGCAATTTTGCTCCCGGTGATGCTGCGCTGCCCTGCTACAATCTAAAACTCCCAAGCTGCTTTGTCAAACTTGCTGTACCAGGTTCCCAGGGTGTGCTGCTTTGTTGATGANCGTGATCGAGGCTATGGCGACCGAGACAGGTTCAGGCGGAGGTAATGTAATTATATTTGACTCTTGCTTGCGAGATGGCATGGCAAACAGACATCTTCCTTCAACAGGAACAGTTGCTCAGCAAAACATGTGTTTGCAGGTCTCCTCCACCTCCAAGAGCCCCTCGTTACAGGTCTCCCCCACGTTCAAGACGACCTCCTCCCACTACAGGCCTTCATATCTTTGCTGCTGGATTGAACTTCATCATCAATGAAAAGGTAATTGTGACACGTTATTGCAGATGCAAGATGTCATCTTATGCATGCCAACAATACGTGTATTAGTGNCTACATACAGCCAAAATTTGCTGCTAAAACATAGTGTCGCTTTGATGGGCAGGCAAAGTGACCCAGTGCCACCATACCACGTGTATATTTGTAAACCCTGTCAGGACCAGAGTCTTCAGGAGCTCGCATCCTATTCCTCCCGCCCCAACGCATAGAACTTTGGCCTCCTTCACCTGACAGCACAACCCAGAACATTTTGCCTCTCGAGCTCGCAGGACTGATCACTGTTAAGTGTCACTCGACCAGCCGGAACACACACCTTAGCAAGAGTTGGTGCCGATCTGACTAGCGATGGCCATTCTCCCATTCTCGATAACGAGGCGTAAAGTTGAAGGGCCTACTCAGACATACAGGCAGTGTGGTGTAGCGCCGGGTGGATCACTGCCAAAACCACCAGATATCTGAAGTGAGCAATCTACATGCGAATCAACCACAGGTCTAAACCGAGTCCTTGCGCATTGAACGCGCACTGCAATTGATGAGCGGCTGATTGTTAGGTCACAGCATGTACCAAACCTTGTGTCGGTCATGCACAACCTCGTTCAACCCCGTGCTCACGTGGATATCCCATGATGCATGTGCACTGGCGAGGCCAAAGGCAGGCAGGCATCTCGATTGATCTTGCTTAGCGCATCGTTGACACCTGCCGACTGCGGTGAGCGACGTTGCCTTGCAGCGTTCAAGTAATGTAGCAGTCCTCAGACTGCCAGTACACTTGACCAGCTCCCTTTACGCTCAGCAACGCCTGCGAGGGTGGTGGTGCATGCAAACTAGGCGTCTTCTGTTTGCGACTCGACGAGCCGGCTTTGCCGCAGTAAGGCAGCATGGATGGTGAATATGCATTCGATTGGAACGACGTCCTTCTGCATAGCGCAGCACCGCCAGGCACGCTTAGCGCTTGTGGCTCGTAGTGTAGGCATATTGCGGACCGCGTCGCAACTTCTGCAGTTGTTGTAGGACCTGATCATGGCATCGCCACAAACAAACCTCCCATTCGCAAAGCATATCACAGGCGCTCCAACAGNCTAGATGCAACAGCTGTTTGGTACATTTTGCTGAGGGCCAAGACGCACTCTTAGCCAAGCTCTGTGGTTTGGAACTGCAAAGCCCTGTGTTAGCCCCCACTCAGCCAGCCACAAGCCTACTATCTGACTCAATCTCATTTATGCTTGCTTGAAGGACTATGTAAGCCACTATTGTGTTGACCCACTATGCATGTGGCTGGAAGAGCCAGGATGCCTTGCCTGACACCGCTGCCGGCAGCAAGGCAGCAGCTGTGCATAAGGTGAGCAGTGTTCGGCAGTGATCTGCTGTTTATTGCACATAAGCGCTTATAGCACTGGCAGGTGGCTGCAGTTTTGTATCACTACAAACAGCAGTCGTGCGTGCTGTTGCTGTGTATGCTGTGTTACTTGCTACCTCCCCACCACCAGCAAGCACTGCACTACGGCCTTGCTCAGATGAGGTTCCACACAGTTTCTGAATGCTTACCGCCCACGCTGACAGCCAGGGCACTCTGTTGGCTACCAACACCTTGTACAAGCCCAGTGCAGCATGGGCACATTGTGCACATGCCTTCCCTGCACTCATGTTCAAAGCACGGACTACAACCAACACAACCTGCATAACAGCAGATTGAGACGTCTAGTACGTGCTCACAGAAATGGCATTGCCATTTTGCCACCAGCCTGACCTTGCAGTCTGCATTGATGCCAATGACCATGGCTGGAGTTCGCTGTCCTCCAGGCTGCAACACATGGAACAAAAGCTTGAAGTGAGCTACAATCTATAGCAGCAGCTGCAGGCGCACCTGGTGTAGTAGCAGCTGCTGGCAAATTTGTCAGCGTGACTGTTGCAAGCACAATGGCAGTGATGCTGGCAGCAGGTGTGGCACTGCTTGGTGCAGCANTCTCTCAGCTCCCTCTCGATCACCAGTGCTGCCTACTCAGAGCAGCCCGTCATCACAACAACAGCTGCCTCAACACAGGCAGTCAATGCTTCAGCCCCTGCAGCATCAAAGCATGGCCTGCCAGGTAACAGCAGCAAACTGACGCCTGACACGAGTACTTGGCCTGAATGTCAGTGCTTCATTGTGACCTCTCGTTTGACTATTTTTTTTGCAAGACACTGATGTCAAGTCACTGTACCCAAGGAAGTGCAAAGTCTTGCCAGTTGTCATTGACATAGCTTTCTTTGTTCAGTGGATGCATTTAGTAGTGCATGTATGCGCCCGCTCTATCCCACGCTTCACCACATGACTCGCTGCAGTTGCTCTGGTTTTGCATTGCAGTTGGTGCCATTGTGGGAATTGCGGCTGGGGGGGCTGTGCTTGTAGCTGCTGCTGCCTTAGCAGCATTCTTCTTGATTCGAAAGCGCCGTAGGAATGCCATGGCGCCCTCAGTGCCTGAAGGGCGTCATGTGACAGTTGAAGCGGTTCCAGTTGCTCAAGGATCGGCAGCCACCACAGAAAAGCAAGCTGAGGCGGGCTCAGCAATGCATGTGACTGCATCCTCATAAGCAGACAACCCAGCCTGCGTCTATTGGTGCCGCAAACCCTGCAGCCAAGCAACATGCTGTATGAAGCACTTCCTCAGTGTGAAGCATGTCTTGCACAAGGTCTCAGCTCACATCTGACCCTACAAATCAAAGTCACGCCTGTATCAGCTGTGCATTGGTAAGCAGAAGGGAAACAACAGCAGACTGTGCGAAACCCTGTACAGAATCTGCAAGGTGGACTCGACAATCTTATTGACAGTTGCGGAGTGCATTGCAGGTATCACAGGAAAATTTCCAGTAACCACACAGCTGCAAGCTTGCATTTAGGCAATTCAGGGTCAGCATGAGCCTGTTTTGTCTCTGGTAGCCACCATCTTTTGTTCAATGTTCAAGCACGCTTTTTTCCCCCGACATTGCTTTAGCTTGTTCTGATCAGCTGCACCTGGTCATAACATTGTCTCATTTGCTTCATGCGTGCTCCTGCTCTGCTTTTTAATGTAGCTTCACAGCACATCAGATGATTGCTAAGTTCGCTCTTGTTGGTGTTTAGGGTCTAGAAGTACAACTGCAGTCTTTTTTAATGCTGAGTAGGCAGTATGCATTTCCTGACGGGGCAGATGCACGGTGATGACATTTCGGCTTCATCTTGCTGATCAGTTACTGGTTGTTTCGCTTTCTACTTGACTGAAGGATCATGATTCAATGGTCTTGGAGTCTAGATCTGCCCGTCTGCAAGGACATCAAACTTTATCGTGCTATGCTCTGATCAGATTACTGTTGTTAAAGCTGTGAACACACATGTTGAAGCATGCAGTACAGGTCCGCGCTACATGCAGCTGCAGCATTGTATGCAGCACATCAAGATGAGTTGCCTGCAATGACATAATGCTGCAGGCGGGGACNGTAGCGCTTACACAGAATCTCACGACGGTTCAATGAAAAGTTCTCAACAAGCGAGTCATGCTGACTCTCACTTACTGACTCTCACATACATTTGCACTGAAAGTGCGATCAATGTGTGCTCATCAAGCAAGGATATTGCACGCACTGCTTGTGTATACATACTGCCTTGTTGTTCTGGTGGTGAGGGGAGGTTCTGTCTCACTGCGTGACAGCTCTGCTTGAATGTTCAAGCTGAGCAAAGATCCTTTATGTGGCAGAAGATTTGATTGATGACAGTAAACAGGTATTACAGGTGTTTTAGGTAAACAAGTATACAGAAACTGATTGCTTCAATCATCACTTTGTGCTGCAAAATGTTGGGACAAGTTATACTTAAACATGCATGGGTTTTGTATCTTCAGCCAGGGTCATGGTATGGAATTGATCCTCCATGCTTGATGCAGGTGGCACCTCGTGGCGCTGGCAGACTTGTGAATGTAACTTCCACTTTCACTACTCAAGCTGAGCAAGAAGCGCGCTTGGTATTCTTTGCAGACCTTACAGATGCCCTCGTGCATGCCCACCTCCTGACAGACCCAATTGCAGCAACTGCTATGCTGAAAGATGTGTCCAACAGCAAGTTTGTCAGCTCAGCACANGGAACAATGAGGGTGCTTGCAAAGCAGCAGATGGTTGTGACAGGCACAAGCAGTGGCACCATGCTGCGCCACATGCAAGAGCATGCCTGTACACTTCATAGGCTTGCTGTACCTTGGAACGGTCAGCAGCAGGGGCGGCTGAGACAGGTGCTGCCAAGGGAGCAGTGGCTGCAGTAGCCAGGATGTGCAGCTCTGCTGTGCTGCCTGTCTTGGGAGCAGGCACTTGCTGCAGATTGTGACCTTGCTGACCCTGCAGAGCCTTTNCATTGTATGATGCTGTGCAAAGTACAGTGATGCGCCTGCACAGGCGTTGCAGATTGCGGTGTCATGATATCAAATGTTCTGGTGGTAAGAGCATAAGGATGCAGATGTGTTGTCATGAAATTGTCCTCACGTATCACAACATTTGTTGAAGATAAATTTGACACAACATTTATTTACAAGACTACAATAAATACTGTAGACTGGCCCATCTGAGTTTGCATCAGACTGGTACAAGGCGTTCCCATCAAATGCTGACTGTCACAGTTATGTCATTACCTAACATGTCCTGCACTAGATGCACCTGCTATGGTCAATGTACACAACCCGCCTAGTCTAGGCCTGAGCTGATGGTGTCATATCACTCCTGACTACATCACTGCACCACCTCACTGTTGGGCAGCTGAATCACCATTGTCACCACTCAGAGTGACAGTGCTGTCAGGCTGAAAGCCTTTTGTACAGTCGACTGTAATGCTCACATCATCATTGGAGCAGGTGCCGGCGCTCCTGATGATGAAGTGTAGGTAGCAGCTGCACAAAGCAAATTATGTGAGTATTATACCAAAGCAAGCAGGCTGTTAAACCACAAGGATGAACTTAACCGCCACAACAGCTTCTGACTAAGAGACAGATATGTGTCGTCCAAGCAANTTCGGACGGCATCCAATGTCTCAGCGGCAGTCACCTACTCATTCTCGACCCGCACCAAAGTCATTTGCCAGACCGATTGGCCTCAGTTCGTGGAGATCTTGTGCATGTGCGAGATCAATTCTATATTGACGTTCAAGCAGAGGCACCAGGCCAGATCAAGCCATTTGAATCATTTACAAAGGCTTGTCCAGACTCAGCTGTTGCAAGCCTCACAGTTGGACAACCGTACAATGGGACCATCTTCCGCCTAGCATTGCGCACAGCAGATGAAGCCACTGCCAGCAAAATTACACATAAGGTTATCACAGCCGAAACGTTTGCTCAGACCACCCTGAACGAATTTGCACAATCTGCAGCCGACCTACTCTTGTTTACCCGAAATGTCAGCAACATTTCAATCTATGTGAAAGCCAGCAACAACAGCGGAGCAGAGCTCCTGCATCACAGCAAGGCAGGCTATGATAAACTCACAGCACCAAGCACAGTATCTGACATGCAAATGCAAAAGCTCACAGTCAGCACACAGCACAAAAATGGCACAGACAGTGAGAAGGTCTGGGTCAGAGCCATAAGCCAAGCATCACCAAACACACAAGATGGGATTGCTGCCCTTGTGCAACAGACAGGATCACAGGCCACATCCACTGACTGCAGCTTGCCAGAAGTTAGCGGCAGGGTGTATGTCACACTGCCAATGCCCTTCAGCGTATCTGGGCTGCCGCTGCACATCAATGGAGCCTTCTGGATCCAGGCAGACAGACGCAAATTGTGGTCTGGCGAGAATGATGGCGGCAAGGTATGCCTTGGCTCCTCAGCATCAACATTGCCTGACCGTACACATGCATCAGGGCAACAATCAGTCAGGCCCTGCAGGTTCACTGACTGTGACAAAAGAGGCAATGCTACTCACAGACCTGCTCGGTCTGCGCCGTTCCGCTCCATACAACTGATTTGTCCACCTGCATGGAAGTGATGTCTTCTGAATGCAGGGTGATCTCAACACAACCATACTTGTGGAGTGGCTGGCACCAGCCTGGGCATCTGTGTTGTCTGCAATCTGCCATAACTCTTTTCAGGCCTGGCTTGGCTGGCTGCACACAAAGAGCGACACAGCAAATGCAGCGCGCGTCTACAGGTCAGTCCTGCGACACACTCTGGTGACAAGGTGCACCACTCATGTTGTCTTACTGAATGTATGACTGCAGCAGCAACACTCTTTGTTTTGCCTGGTGCCGATGCTGATTAGTGTGCACACACGGCATGGCACAGCAGATCTTGCATGACAGACAGCAGGCTATTCAGTACGTTGATCTTGTATATACTGGTCACACAAGCATCTTGGAAACTCACTGGTGTGCAAGGCGCATAATTTTTCTGGCTGCAGCATCTACACAGCTTGTTTCTTTGCTGTCGTACAGGCTGTGGCCTTCCTTGCACAACCTGCACCCCCAGGAAGTGCACCCAATAGTGAAGGCCACATACTCTTACATCTACGGACGGAAGAGCAAGGTCCTGTGGGTGCCTGCATCAAAGTCTACAGGCACAGGCAAGGGTCAGTGGGTGTCTGCACATGCTGCTTGCTTTGTCAGCAACCCCGCACCATCCACAGAAGTCATCACAGTTGCCCGGCGCTGTGGACTGTTGCTTGTTGCAGCCCCTACAAGGATTTACCAGGTCAGTCTCCTCACAAATATGCACATGCATTTGCCGCAAAGCAAGCCGTCAATCAATTCTGCACTGTCAGACGGCACTTAGAGCTTGCACTCTAGCTGGAGCAGTGTTCTCAAGGGAGCCTTTGCTGGTAATAGTGCTACACATTGTCTTGCTACAAGAACATGCCTGTTGCATTCATGCAACCAGAGAGTATCAGGCACATATGCACGACGCAACAAGCTCGACAGCGTCATTGCTGGTTGGCAAAGGACATGTCGTCTACTGTGCAGGCTCTACAGCAAGTGGCGCGCAGTAATTCCACTTCATTGACAGTACTGTCACCAGCAGTGCTTNTGGATGAAGACAGAGCCAGCCGCCGGCTTGAAGTGGATGACAATGGCTTACCACGCCAGGTGTCATCAGACATCTGGTCCCCCAATACCTCCAGGGGGGCCTCCCGGCCTGCCTCAGCTAGGGGCTCATCTGCCCCTTCAAGGTTACTTAGTCAACTTGAGACAGCTCACATTACATAAGGCACAGGCTTATGTGCAACATTGCTTTGTGACCAAGGCTAGGGGCTTCCAATGCCTTGCCGACACCAAACTGTCAGCGTCAACAAGGTCTCTTGTTGCTGTCCACAGCGATGAGCACAGTTGCAAATAGCACTGTCGTGATGTTTGTCAAAGCATTTGTCACGCCACTGTATGGGAGGCATGTATTGCAACTGCAGCAGCACTGCCTTTAGCAACTCAATTCATGCATACACTGACCAGAGTGTGCCACCATGTACGTGACGACACTGACAGTAGTAGCAGCAGCAGCCGTCGGCACCAAGGCTGTAGAAGGCATGTGCAGCTGTGGGCGGTCCAGCCAAGCCACCTGTCGGACAGCAGTGCATACATGCCTCGAAAGTCAATTGCAGTGCCTGGACAGGCCCTACTAAGCAAAGGCCCTGCAGGCGAGAGAGTCATGACACAGAACTGGCAAGCGCGTCAGGGCACCACATCCTGTCGGAAAGTGAGGCCTCAGAGCTGTTTGGTGATTTCATTGACGAAGACAGCCAGACTGTGCAGAGGGTAATCTCCTGTTTTGTGTGTGCATGATTACAACGTGCAAAACCACAGAGGACAAGTCTTTTCGCTTGCGTGCTGAGCAAGCGTGTTGTATGTCATGTTCAAATAGCCCAGTGCTTGGTTGCTGCACTGTCATTTGTGACTGCAAAAGGGCTCAAGTGCATCACACACATCCTGTTTGCATCACTGCTCTGAGGTGCTCACAAGGTAAAAGGAATCTCTTCAGCATGTCTTGGACCCCAGCATACAAATTGCTTTTAACAGTATGCGTCTGGTGCGTCTGGCAACAAGGCGTGTGGTTACACTGTGCCCGACTAATCGGCGCCCAGCCTGTTTTGCAGCATCTCTGCAGTTCTTCAGTCAGATGCAATATGCCATAGTACTTAGATGTAATTTGCAGGAAGCAGATGTAGGGGGAGTGGGCGCTGACAGCTTCAACATGACAATCTCCTCCCGAAAGCTCATGCATTGGCTCAGAGACTATGGGGAACTGATGAGGTGCCATGTCCTGTACCATTTTGCTGACATGCTAGCAATGCAGACGATTTTCTGTCCTAAATTTGCCCACATTACCATTGACTGAGACGCATAGATCACAGTGTGCCTTGAATGGCAAGTCTTCTTCATCTGACATCACTGGGCATGTCAGACTTTATTGCAGCAAGGAGGCTGCCTGAGACAAGTGTCACAACTACCAACAAAATTGTCTATATATACCTGCATGCTGTTCGCAGCACATCAGCCCACTCTCAGTGCCGTTTGGCTTCTCATCCTACCTCTCATGTATACAGTTCTCCATGCCACAATAGCTGGATGCACACTTTGCAGTAGGAAGCTTTGCGTAATTTTGTGTGTGTCACAGGCTGCAGTGCCACGACATGCGNCTATCAAGAGGACACCGATGTGAATGCCTTCAGGGAAAGCTGCATGACCAGGAGGACGTCCTAAATCAAAGCAACATCTGTTAAAACAGCAGTACACTGTACAGTAGCACTGGCAAACACATCATACGACAGCTGTCAGCTCAGGATTGCAACACGCTGGCAGCCAAGCTTGCAATCAGCCAGTCAGTATAAGCAGGACACAGAAAAGAGTGCAGTGCTGACAAGCTGCTCTGGTGTGTCAAATATCAGTCTGATGTGAGTTCACATCTTACATTGCAGTGCCAATGCAATAAAGTAGAAGCACGAAAACCAAGAATGACCACATCCTACCAAAACAAAATCTGCAGCGCTTTATATGAGCTTGCTGTAAGCACTGCAGCTTGGAGACAAGCTGGGGAGACAGCTAATCATTGCATTCAAACATGTGTGCCCTTAATTCGCAATATCAAGTCTCAAATGAAGCTTTTCTTATCTCAGGACATGCTGAGATTTGTTCAGTGAGCCGCAAATGTAGTGTGATCATCATTAAGACTGCTACCAAATTGCTTGCGTGAGTTGCGCAAAACTCATACCTTGCCACAAGGGCAACTGCGAGGGCCTTCTTCCACAGGGCAGCCCCCGCACGAGCCTGAGTGGCACACCTTCTGGCAGGTGTGCCTGCCACAGGGCAGCAGCTTCCCACACACTTTGCTACAATGAAAATCGCGCTGGCTGCAAGGAAGCGTTTTGGTCTCTGCTCCACACTTGCAGCTCACCTTTGCTGCAAACAGCATCAGCTGCTTGCNCAATGTTGGCACAGCTTACAGCACAGCTCACATGTTTTTCAGCTTCTTCTACTCTGGAGAAGTCAAATGGCCAGACAACATCGCAGATGCACACAGCGCTCTTGAGCTGCTTGTTCTGGCCAGCATCTACAATGTCCCTTTCCTGGTGCAAGCAGCAGAGGTTGTACTCAAGAATCACATCAGCAACAGCAACTGCTTTGTTTTGCTGACAGTTGCGGAACACCACAGTGCACAGCAGCTACGTAGCTTCAGCTTGTATTACATTGCAAATGGCTTCAAGCTGCTGAGCAAGTCTGCAGAGTACCAGCATCTCAGCGAGGAGCTTGCCCATGAGGTCAAGCAAGTCAGGGCCACCCTGAAGTAATGTGTAAAGTTGCTGTCCTGCTCCATACAGGTGCGCACTCCCACTACATCAGTTTCATTATCATACAAGCATGTGAATGCTCTTGACTGCTTGTGACATAACACGGCCTGCCCTGCACTGATAGCGTGTTGCAGTCGCTATAACCTGCTGCTGCTGCAAATTGTTGCATTGCGTTGTCCCATTATTCATGTGTTTCAAGCATCCCTGTCTCAAGTCTGCCTGTCAGTGTTTGGCACTGTGCAGATGCTGCATGTGCATCCTCTATTGTTGCATTTCTCTTGAGCACTGTCCAGTCCTGTGGTGCTTCACACAGGTTGTTAAATGCAGGTGTTATACAGGTCCTCCAGTTAACTCTGTATACATTGGAGGTGTTCTGCAAACTGGTGCTGCAAGGGGCACCACAGTATGATGCACTGAAACCCGGGAATTTGACTTGTACACATGCAGCAACAATGGCCAGCAGCAACTGGAGTTTGACTGCAGTATGAACATGTCAAGTGCAAGTGCAAAGTCTCCAAGCAAATTATCTTTTGTGCAGCAACATGCGTACGTGACAGTATGATCATAATGGTATGCCAACTGTGAATGGTGCTAGCACATCGACACCAGTGAATGGCTTTGGCAAGTCTCGTTTACTCACTCAGCCTTGGGCATGCACTCTGACAGTATTGCAGAGGGTTGTGTATATATGTCAGACTGTGTAGTGGCAGATGTTGCCGTGTGTGTGCACAGACGTTCTCCACCTTCGGCAATAAGGACACACACACACACGTGCCGTACACTGCAGCTCCAACCAGCCTCTGGGTGCGAGCATTGCTCAGGCATACAGTTACGCTTTCAGTACAAATTGTCAAGCCCAATCTCACACTTACCAGTACCTGTACATATCAAGAACTCTACTCATTCATGCCCAGTGACATTTTGCAGCAGGTGCAGCTGGGTGTGTGTGCACAGGGTGTACGACCTNTCGCATTTTCTTGCGTGCGGGCGCCCGCTCTTGACGAGGTTTGCTACAAGGTGACCAATCAACACAGCAACAATCTCCCAGCGCATGATGAGCGTAGCAGTGCGTGCTAGGAGTCCTGGGGTAACGGCTTCAGCAGTGATCCCACTTCCTTAGTGTGACTGGTGAGACCTGCACACAACAGCGGAAGCAAGCGACTGCCGGTGCAATTGTGCTGCTGTTACTGCATGCAAGGCCCTGGTTTGACCATTTGGCCAGCTTTGTGATCAATGGGATTGATCTCATTCACGGTGAGGTGTGTTGAAGATGCGTTGAAGGCATTTTACAACTCACTCTGATTGACTAACCAAGTTGCATGCGATCGATTTCCAACATAGGCTCTGTTGCGTTGCTGCTACAGTCATTAGATATGTTTGGCTTCTGTCAACAAGATCTGCCAGTGAGTGGGCTTGCTTATACTGCAGGCAGCAGGGCATTGGGAGAAGGCCCTGGCCCTGAACCCCCTGTTCCCCAAGGGCTGGTTTGGTCTGGGCTACTGCTCCATGAAGACCATGAGCCATCAACGAGCCCTGCAGGTTTTCTTCCTTCTATGTTTGGCGTAGCGACTGTTGCCCGTTTCTCATGCTGCTGTCACTGCATCACATGCATCCACATCTGATGCAAATCATCAGACAAAAAGTGCTAAAATTGATGTTTGTTAGCGAGTGTCCAGCCCAAGCACGCCATTCCTGGAGGCTTGCTCCTCAAATGCTCTGNTCACTAGCACCAAGTACACCAGAAAGTTGAAGCAAGAGCTAGGACTTGCAGGACTTGCGTCCTTCTTGTTGGTGCGTTGCTTGTGCACAGACAAAGACAGCATTGTCAGTCCTGTTGTGGCTCCAATTTGTAACTCACCAAAGCCTGCATAATCAGCCAGGTCTCATCTGCAGGGTTTTGGGACGCTTTTCACATTGCTGTGGACTGGTGTATATGTCTGAGAAAACATTGTACAGCGCAAGAGCAAAGATGAAGCTATAGCAAGCAAACAAGTCAGCCCAAATCTGGAGACCAGTCATGTATTGTGTCAAGCCTAGACAGGTCCTTGACAAAATCAGGGTGTCCCACCAATGTTTAGAGAAGTATTAGTATTGGACCAACTTGTGCTGGCTTGATCTTGTCCGGCGCTCGACACAAATCGGCAGACCCCTGACTTTTAGCCTGGAGTCTGCCTCTGACACTCTCATCTATATATCNTGCCAAGCCTCTGGGCAAGACAGTGTCTTCTTCCTCAGAAGAGGAGTCTGATGACGAAGAGGAAGAGGAGCANGTGCACCGTTGTTCCTCAAGCATGTTGCAGCTGGGACTTTACCTAGTTGCTTGCATCGCTTTACACCCATGCGCTTGCTCAAAGACAGGCAAGGCTGCTTTCCTGTTGTTTGGTCAAGCATTCATCAAGCCGTCCCATGGCATTTTGCACACACAGATGCAAGATGTAGTCAACAATTTGGTGACTGCAATGTTGTACAGCGTTTCCATGCAGAAAGTTGCCGATGTCGACACAGCAGCAGCAAAGATCTCCACTGACATCAATGTTGCTCCTCAGACAGCAACAGGGCTCACTAAAGATGCAGGCTCATCAGCTTTTGCCCTTCTTGGACCCGGGAACAGGTGCAGTGTCATGACTCTTCACGGTCAANGCAGGTACCAGTGCAAGCTCCGCCAGTACTTTAGGCAGTTTGGCGCCTCAGGCGCCACCGCCAATCAACATCCGCATGCCTGAGAGGACCACTTCATGCCAGCTTCCTCCACAAGGCCAGCAGAGCACACGTAGCGTTCAAACTTCAAACATGAGCATGCCACGCTGGCNGCTGACGAGAGCAGTGAGGAGGAGTCTTCTGATGAAGAAGAGTCCAGTGACGACGAAGCAACTGTGCCGGCTGGCAAGGCCGCTGCCACAAAGGATGAGTCTTCTTCTGGAGAGGATGAGTCATCAGAGGAGGAGTCAAGCGATGAGGAGATGACTGAGACAGCAAACGCTGCTGAGACAGTCAAGACCAATAAGAGAAAGGCAGCTGACATCTCAAAGGTCAGTAGTGTTTGTATTCAGGCTGTTGTTGCTGCCATGCTGGATATACTCGGNCCCCTGCCAGCTGCCAATCATCGGGCGCTACCAACCGCTGCCCAGCCCACTTTTCCTGTGCAGGAGCCTGACAGCTCCACGATTGACTCTCGACACCATTTCAGAAGACAAGCATCTATGACAGCTCATCTGCAAGGCTCAGCCGCTCTGAAGTGGCTGCTGCTGGCACTGACCACTGACAGCATGTGATACTGGCGCATAATGATCATGAAAGAGTAAGCTTGCACCAGCAGCGCTTGCTTGCACCAGGTGCAGCCTAGTTCCTCCAGCCTCTGCAGGCCAACTGCCTGTATCTAATGTCATAGATAACCAAGACCTAGCTTGTACCAATAAGTGGTGNCAAGTGAGCAGTGTTTAGCAAGTACCATCAAATTACAACAGTAACTCATGCTGTGACCGACTGTTTTGGCATACTTGTGCGGTGGCCATTCCGCATTGATGCGCACAAGCTCCACAGTGAGAACCAAAATGCTGTTTATACAGGAGGTAGATTTTGCAGCAGGGCTAAAATCGTGGCAGGGCTTGCAACGAACAGTGCACTGGATGCAGGGCCTACGCCCCCGTTGTATTGCCAGCTGACATGCTAAACGCTTGGAGATGAGGCAGTGTAACTGCTGCTGCTGCACTGCCCACATCTGAGGCTGCCCGGTGTACAGCTCATGACCAATTGCAACGTCACACAATTTTCATACACGTGTGCAACCACAGCCCTCAATTGCAGAGCAGCCTACCTAGTTCATCTTCTGAGATCCATTCCTGCAGCATCTGGGATACTGCCAGATCAAAAAGCCAAAGCCCAAAGCGGGATGCTATGAGCCCTACCAGCAGCGCATGGCTGGTGCTGCTCTGAGNCATCATCGGCACATTTGGAGCGCTAAGCGCTATGCTGCTCTTTTACACAAACTGTAGAGTGGCCACTGCAGCGCCAGGGCATTTTCAAGTGAAGTGACTACTTCACTACCAAGTGACTACTACCTTTACACTACATGTGCAATGCTCACTCCTCACTGCATTCTGCAGTTGACTGCGGGATCTGTGGCAGCATGCGAACTAGTCTGCAGCCAGCTGCTACCCGAGCTGCTGTCGGTCATCTTTGAAGATCAGTATCCCCATGCACAAGCTTGCCATGGCGCTGCATCAGCTCTCAAGATCGTGCAGCAAGTTCTGCAAGCAGCACTTCAGCTAGTAGCAGCAGGCAAGTGTCAGCAGGACCCAATTGCAGGCTGGGGCACAAGACTGCTAGCAGGTGTTGTACAACAAGCATCAGTGGCATCAGACTGTGATGCAGCAGGCTTTGACAACGGTGCCACCACAGCAGACCATGTCATGCAAGACCAGAGCTTGACCCAGCTTGCTGGAAATGATGACTCTGACAGAATGGATGATCAGGATGGGGATCAGAGCCAGGCTGCTGTCCAGCTGTTGCAGCTGGAAGTGCTGACAGAGCTGGCTGCCTTTCCTGCTGAGCTGGCAGTACTCTCAAAGCAGGTTGGTGTCTGTGATTGGCTCAGGACATGCGATGTGTCAGTTGTGTTACTTCTGACTATGAGCTGAGTCACCTTGACGCCACCGATTGTGTTTGTGCCGCCTGGTGCCCATGCGTCTAAACAAGTGTGAAAAATTTACACGTCAATGATGTAGCAGGCACTGTGTCAGAAGAAGGGCATCAATTNATCACATCCAATCGTACACTTTCAAGGGTAAGCTACTGTACACATACGTATACAGCAAAACACTGTTCGATTCTGGAGGAGCCAACTGGCCCCAACAAACATGTGCATTAAAACACTGCAAGGGATGCGCCACAACATGCGTTCTACACAAAGAGGTCATGATTAACAGACAGATGCATGTTACATACTGCAGTGTGATCACATTTGCCAGCATACTGGTGCACGACTTCTCATTGTGTAGAAACAGGTGGTAACGCTGGTGCAGGAGTTGTTGCAGCAGACTTGAATTCCCAAGGTCTTNTCTTGTATGCAGCAATTCTGCCGTGCACGTTTGCAATTTCATCAGTCCAGCTGTGTAGACCTGACTGTAGCATCCATGTCTTGATCTGCGCAATGTGGCGGAAGCTGGCGTGAGCCCCTGGCTGCCACAGGCTCTCCTGCATGCTATGTGATCTGGAAGCAAAGAGGGTCTGGCTGTACCTGTTCACGTGCTGAGACGTGGGCTGGACTCAAAAAGGTGCGCTCAAGAGTTGTGCTATCATCTGAGATCTGCAGCATGCCACGTAATGTGGAATGCGAGGCTGGCCATACCATCGGCCCAGCAGAGGCACATTTTGAGTACCTGACCGAGCTCCTTCAAGTGTTGGTTAGGCTCGACGGAGAGGAGGTATTGCAGTTGCACATCTGTCAAACAACCTGTNTGCATGAGGTCAGCGTAGTTTCTGCAGAACATGCACCAAGTTCCTGCTTTGCACGCAAACAGATCTGGCATAGCTTGTTATGTATGCAAACGATCGACAGGCAGCAGACAAAAGGGTCAGTGTGATGGTTGGCTGCCCCACCTGATCAGCCTTGAAAGCTTCCCCAAAAGTCCCCTCCCCAATCTTTCTGATGCTGTTCAGGTCTGCATGCTGACCCAGCAGTTCTGCCATGCTAGGCAGCAGTTGCACATCAGTCTGCAACCACAAGGGCCTCATCAACTTTTGCGTCAGCACATGGCGCTTTCACATAAGCAGCACAAACAAGCAGCTATCTTCTAACCCTGCCATTGTGGAGGCTGTAAAGTGTATTGTGCAGCAGACTCAACTAGGCTGGGCCGGAAGNACTTGATGAGCTTGCTCTGGTGCTCGGTTCAGTTCAATTGCACATGCATCGGCTCTGCACAGACTTTGTCCATTCAGTCAACTCGGAGCAGGAACCCTAAATCTTAAATATGTTTGGGGCCCTTGCCACAGCTGTGGCATGTTGACAGTGGCAGGATCACAACCTGTGCATGCTGTGGCTATTTGAATGCATGAGTTTCAAGCTGCTGCGCATATGACGCTCACATGATAGCAGCATCATGGTCAAACAGTGGCTTTGAAGAAGACAAAGAAGAACTCTCTGAATGTTGTGCAGGTGCTGGGGTCCATTCTGAGCAGGACCATGCTGCTGTCCATTGAGGTGGCTGTGGNGCAGATGATGGCTGCGCTGTGGCTGTCATCTGTCAGCATGCGCTAGCAACAGAACAGAGTACACACGTGTATTTGTGGTACAGGCGTGTGCTGCTTGTGCTCCTCACAAACCACTGATGATGACCAACAAGCACAAACACTGCTCCCAGTATTAGGCCATCTATGCCAGCTTCAGTCCTAGTGTCGATACAAGCTGTAAACGTAGCCAGCAGAGCATCATTTCGTAACAACAAACGCCATGTGCATACAGCACTGAAAGGTCCAGCTGTACAGCACTCATGTTGGGTACATGCTCAACCCCATCTCATGGCAGGCACCTGTGTCACAAGCTCCCTGTACGCTGCTGCCTGTTCCAAAGTCTCAAACACCAGCATGGACCCCATCAGGTTGTGTAGCAAGCCAGCGCGGTGTCCAGGCACCTTCGGGCGCACCAGGTTGAACACATATCCCAAGCACCCCAGCGGCCAGTCTGTGCTGCTCAGTGTGTTGTCTGGTTGCCCTGCATCAAGCCTACTGATTTGTTGCCATGCTGCTTGAATGCACGCACTACAAATACAGGCTCTTTATGCTGGCATCAGCTCAAAACAGGCGCCAAGCAATATCGGGTCCATATGAACTGCTAAGTGCCTGGCTGATTGATCAAAACATCAGAAGCCACGAAGTTGATGTGTGAGTCTGATCAGTGGAAACCATGGTATGCTATTGTGGCGAGACACAACAGTGTGACTTACGCTGCCGTCTTTGCATGAGGATCCTGGAGTGTGGCAGGGGAACAGGCAGCAAGGCATCACTGTCCTGCGTGGCCGCTGCAANAAGGCTGTTGCTCACTTGTGTGCAAAGAAGATACGACAGACACTGCAGCCACAGGCAATGCGCACTGCAAGTAGCTGCATGAGATTTGTGTTGTGCTGTAACCTAACTACCTCACTTGGCCAGGAAACGCCGAGCACAACGCTGAACACCGCAGAGTGTCGACACGCATTATTTCAGCAGGGCGTAAAAAAGTTTCGGGTGGCTCGTGCGCCTACCGTGCTGAGTCCACGAGTTTGCCTGATCGTTGTGAGCTCCAGCGACCTAGGATACGACTTTCTCCCGGTGCCTGAGTCTTCGAGGGAAAGCATCCCATCCCGTCACACTTGTGCGCTCTCGATCACGAGGCAAATTACGTATTTGCGAGGCCTCCCATAACGCAAAAGACCGCGCAGTGGTACCAGTGGTTCCGCGTTTATGTCAAGCAACACGTTGTGTTGTTGAAGAGTCGCTTCAAGCAGGAACTCGACGGTCCGACACCTAGACTGACCGTTATAACGACCTGTGCACTTGTGCAAATGCGCTTGTCGACCTGCAGGCCCTGCGCGAGCGGGCGTCGGGCAATAGCTGAAAGCTTCGATTCGAAGAAGAAGAGGTGCAGTTCAGGTAGTAGGATCAAGGATTAGTTGCATGTGACTCTGTCAGCCACATGCTTGATCACTCTCTTCAAATTAGGGCGGTCTGCATGTGCGATGCAGGAAGTTACTTCAGTCGCATTATTGATGTGTTGCGGCTACGCTATGCTGAGCTTTTTANGGCTCTTCGGCAAAGTATGGCCGGCCCGAGGACCTCGGTTGGGGGCATGCTTTTTGTGTTGGCGAGCTCTCTTGCCTGTTTGTACGTGGCTGGCAGGTGAGCTTGTTCTGAATGGTCATGGCATAGCCAATGCTCAATTGCAATAAGGCTGGTCAGGGGTTGGCAGTCTGTAAAGCTCCTGTATTTGCAGGCTATGGAGTACAACTAGGGAACTTCACTACATGGTCAGCAATGCAAAACATGCTGTGCCCGTCTGTTCTTCTCTTTGCAGCATCAAGATGTTTCTGTGATTGCAGCAATATGAAATGCGACTTCTGCAACAATCACGCAAGTTGTCTGGCGGACGAGGTTCTGGACTCCTACCTCTTGCTGACAATGCTGCTGACAGCAGTGCAGCAGATGTCAAGTCTGTCCAGTGAGTATTTTGCTGCGTCAGTCATTGCGTCTTCTTTGTGGAATTGCTGTCAGTAGCCAGCACATACCAGTAATGAAGCAAGCACCTCAGGCAATGTTGCCATCAAGAGCTGCATCTCAGTGATAAGCATCCTTGAGCTGCAGCACACCAGCAGCATTGCACCTNTTAAGTGACGTCGAACAAGCCTGTTGTCATGATGATGGTCTGTGTCATGACGTACATGTATGATGCAATCCTGCAGGTGACTGAAAATCTTTCGATTCAAAAGCTCTTTTGCTTCCACGATATACATCTGGATTATGTACGCAAATTTTGGTTTGCGTAGCGAGATCTGCAGAAGCATGCCCAAGATAGTAGCAAACATGGCCTGATTGCCCAGATCGCTGTATACAGATACACACCACGGAGAAAGGGCTATACTGGTCAACAAACATGCTGGACCAGGCGCAACTTGCACACACATGTCTAACACTGAGTGCCAGTTCTTCAATGACTGCTGATGATGCAATGCTGCAGTTCTGTACTGGGATCATCCTGCAATGGCTTGCATTATTCTGGTGTACTATTTAAGCAAGTGACATGATGTAGCTAAGCGCCAACCTTCTTTTCCAAAGCCTCCATCGTGAAACTCTTTGGCCTCTCAATAGGCAAGCCTAGCGCACGAGACCAGACTCCCTGCGCACACAGTGCTTGACTTGCTGGTGACATGTCCAATTCTGTAGGCCTTGTACCATTAGCATGCCCTGTTTGCACTGACTTCACCAGCCCAAAATGTCAGATGTAATGCATTTGAAGTACTCAGTCAGCATGATTATGACAGATGTGCATGCTCAGAACAGGGTACAAACGAACAGCATTGTATACACCATCATGATGCGCCATGAAATTGGNGACACCGGCTGCCTGTCCGACTTATCCGTTTGCTGGTTCCTGGGGAAGCCTCGATGTGCGTATGTACGTGCAGAGCGCTGAGGAGAAGTCTGCTATTGAGACAGCTATTGACGCTGCCAAGGAGACTTGCGAGTCAGGCACTGCAGGTGCCTGTGCAACAGCCTGGGATNCAATTTAGATGTGTCAGGATTTGCCAGTCCACCCACATGTCAAGTGCAGGCAATGCTGTGTCTGTTGACAGACTTGGCTGGGAGTACACACAAAAGCACAGCAAGCCTGATGGGCACTTGCCTTTGACGCGTTTTTCATGTTGCTGCAGGTTCAGAGGGGACGGCCATTGAAGAAGAACCCTCTGAAGAACTTGGGCGCTCTTCTCAAGCTGAACCCATACGCCAAGACAGCCCGCCGCCAGGAGCTCTTGCATCAGGTTTGTATTCCTCNCGCCAGACAAGTTCACTTGATGTGACCGATTTCCTGAGTGCTAACACTCTGACCATTCCTGTGGTCAATGTGTCAAGTGCTGCAAACGCTGGCACAAGTCTCGCAAATCCAGCAACAGCCTTGCTGCCGTTTGTGCCAGAGAACAGTAGTCATGAGGCCTCCTCATTTGCTGGCAATGGCGCTGCTCAGGCTAGCTTTGCAGCTCAATGTGTTCTTCCACTGACAAGCAGCACCACAGCAGCTGACAAAGCTCAGGCAGCACCTTCAGCAGTGCCAGCAGCGGCAAGCCACAGTCACCTGCAGCTCTTACCTACTCCATTGCCTGGTTTACCAACAGCA
This sequence comes from Trebouxia gelatinosa, assembly GCA_000818905.1. Lineage (NCBI taxonomy): Eukaryota > Viridiplantae > Chlorophyta > Trebouxiophyceae > Trebouxiales > Trebouxiaceae > Trebouxia > Trebouxia gelatinosa. Next base: position 7,649,749 of record KN805367.1, read on the forward strand.
GTCAAACCTGGTCCTGGTGCTGTACAGCAGATGTCTGAAGCTGTCAATGAAGTCAGCCGTCNATCTGTAGTTGCCCTGCCCTTTCGGCCCGCTTCCTGCACCCAGCAACATCAACTCTGATCGGCTGTCCTGAGCAACACCAGACATATAATTATTTCAAAGGGCGCTGTAGTGGCAGACAGCGCTCTCAAGGTGTTGGGGACATGCAAACAACTGCTGCATAGCCTATTTTGATATCATCCGCTGATTCAGCCTTGAGACTGCTTCCTGTATGCAAGGTGCAAAGGTACATCAGTCTATGCTGATGCCATCATGTATTTGAATCTGTGGCTGTGGCTGTTTGCCTGCAGACCGCTTCAGTTTTTGCATTCTGCAATGTCAATGACTTTTGTGTAGAATTTAGTTCATTTTAGGGTTTCCCCCCCTCGTGGGTGATACCCTCTGGGCTGCCTGATGCCCATGGCGCANGGGCCAACAGCGACAACAACGTGTTCGATTACATTCCATCTTAAGTGTTCAGTTTGCCTTTAGGATGTGAGAACAGTGAGGTGCCTCATGGTGGGTCTGCCATGGGGGCAGTTCCAAGGGCTCTGCAGGCCCTCCAGATGCTGCAAAATCGTATACATGGTTTTCGTGTCCAGAGCCTTGCCAATCATGATGGAGCTGCGACACGCCCTCATAGCCAACATGGCCCTCACCCTACAAACAGCAGGAGCCCTGTTTTGCAAACTGCACATAATGCAACTTCCAAATTGCGCGTCACCCAGCACTGGTCACGCATGCACAGCTGTGGCACCACACATTTGCATGGGCAGCTCACATGTGGCATATCACCAGTATACGATGCATTGTGCTTCTCTACAGGCCTTTACTAGAGCAACGCGGAGGGGATTCAATTGTAACACTTATCTGACTGATCCTGAAGCCGCTATGCATGCTAATGCTCACTTCTTGGCATGCGTAAATAGATGAAACAAGGTGCCGCTGTCAGAATGCAAAGCTACATCAGACCCCATTCATGATTTTGCCTCTGTAAGTGACCTCTGCAAGGCGAGCGCAGAGGGCTTGTAGCTGCCCACATGGTCATTGCCTAGCTCGTAGTGATGCTGCAATGCATCCATTCAATATTTGCAGAATGCAGACATCATGCTGTGTTGATGCATTAACGATGCATGGCAGTCCCCAAAGATGATAACATAAAACCATTCTAATTTTACCTGGAGGGCCTTTGCAATGGAAATGCAGAGGGGGTGTTGCTACCCAATGTGAATGTTGCCTGGCTGTGCATTCCACCGCCGTCATTGCTCAGCATGCCCACCAGCTCGAGCACATCANCTGCAATCTATTCAGACATTCCATTGTGCAGTTCATGCTCACAGGGGCCTACAGGCAGCGCAGCAAAGCATAGCTGGTACACAGCTGACCTCTGCTNAAGGCAACCCTGCCCCTCCAGCCAGATATGTCCATGCCTACAGAGCAAGTGATGATGGCAACATCTGGCTCAGCTGCTACCCGCCCTATGCCACTTGATACTCCTCCTCAGGTCACACCCTTCTTGATGCCTCAGTGCTTGATGCCTTAGTACTTGAGCTGAGTCTGCTAAGGAGCTGTCTCAGTGTATGTGCTGCTGCTGTGAGCCATGGACATTGCCAGTCAACCATGTTGCCGAGAGCTTGTAGTGGTTGAGTGCCTGGTGTTTGTAGTGGAGTTAGATGCAGCTGGCAGACTCAAGGTGTGACGTGCCAGACAAGCACTTCATTCTGGCTGCAGAACACAGGTGGGCTTATGGCCTCAATGACAAACAAGATGAGAAGACAGCCAAGTGGGAAGGAGAATGGGAACAAGGTGCCTATTGCAGTCACTGGTGTCAAGGAATACACTGAAATGCCAACTGTACCTACAAATCGCATCACTCGAGGGCCTGGCTCAGTAGCTAGCACTGGATATGATCGCTATGGGGAACAGCCACAGTATGCTCCACAGCAAGTTTGGGCCAACTGATATGGTCCACAGCGTTTGCACTTTGTTCGCAACTGCATCAAGTGACTGTGCGGTATGTGTTGTTTACTGACTGTCTTGCTAATTACTGTGACGCAGCACCACAGGCACGCGACTGCATATGACCATGACTTGACTCAGATTTTTAGGAAGGTGTGTTGTTGTACAAGTGTTCACACCTGGCTTTGCAGCGCAAAGTGTAATTATGAATACTCGATATGCAATGTGACATTGCATGGCATCATGCTGCTTTGCCCCCCCCCAGAGGTGCCACATAGCCTTTGNCTGCTGGGACAGTTCGCCAAGCATGGTTTCGGATGAAGAGGGATCAACTGTTGAAGCACTGCGGGAGCTTCTGCAGTCAGACAGCACCATGAAGGTTGTTGGACAGGACTTGGCTTCAGCTGCTGCCACAATGGAGGACCACTGGGGCATCTTCATGCCTCCCCTCTCCACCATTAGCTTGGAGGTAACATGCCCATTCCCTTATGTTGCAACCATTGCAGCTCAAACTAGCATGAGTGATCTTGCCATTGATGTAGACCTTGACGTCAAGCAGCCTGTCTGACATATAGCTTGTGCCCAAGCTGTTGGCAGTCATGCAAGCGTACATGTTGCTGGCTTGTGGTGTCACTGGCGAACAATACTGGCTTGTTGCACTCAGCCTGTTGCCGAGCCTTAGCTATGCTCATGTGCATATCATAACTTTGCTCACTGGCATAATCGATCCTTGGTCCCATGCAGACTTTGGTGACATACTACAACCTCAACCACAGGTGTCATGTCGTGACTGTTGCTGAAACCTGCTGCAGCAACTCAGCATACTTGTTACAAGGTGGTGTGGCACACTTCAACATCACATGCTCGAATGTCCCTTAGGCCAACGGTGCGGTGCTGCACTTTGGAGGCAAACTAAGTCATGCTGTGGATTACTTACTATGCTCTGGTTTGCGACCAGAGCATGGCAAGATGTTCTGCACAGACCATGCAAAGCGTGTACTGAAATGGTCTTGCAAAGAGTGCTGCTGTTTCTCAATCAAGTCATCTTCTGCAGAGTTTGATTGAGGGCACAATAACCAACTCTGGCATCCTTAGCTGGAAGCAAGACCAGAACGACCCAGCATTGCGAGCATATCTGGATGCAGGCTTGCAGGGTGAGCTGTGTTGAAGAAGTGCTGCTGATCATGTGCCTGTGTTGTGTGATATCAATATACAGACAAGGTTGCCATCTCCTTCGTACACCTAGACCTGTTCCTGACACAAATCGCCATCACATGTGTAGCACAGTGTATATTCTCATACGGCNCTCCTGACTCTGGACACGTGTGCCCCCAGTGTCAAGAAGCTGCCAGTCAGGGTTCCCCAAAAGCGCATGGCAAGAAGGCCAAGGGACACAAACGAGCGAAGAAGCAGGCAGGGCTGACTGAGCTGCAGGCTGACAGCTCAGCAGCTTCTTTGCAGCAGCCGCAGGAGGGTGTCAGTGATGATGTCACAGCGTCAGGTGTGCCCCTGATGCATTGCAACATGTGGCACGTGCTGTGTGTTGACTAGTGTACATGCTGCAATGTTTCGTCATGTACCTAGCTATTGTGACTTATCAAAGTGCTTGATTTCTTTTTTGGAATGCAAGGGTGTTTACGGCACTGCAGTTTGTACATGCATGGTGTGACATGTGTCAGCAGGACTGTGTGTCAGTCAAGGGCTCAACCCAACACTGACATGTTTATACGCTTTGCTGACAACCTTCAGATCTACAATTGAGCACAGCAATACTGTGCTGCAGGGAACAGTGCACACCCCACCCGTTCCTTACAGACGGCAGCGCACTGCTCCATACACAATGCTGACCTGGACTGGGGAGACTTCTTCTTCAACCTCATCTCAATGTGCATAGTGTATGCCCACTTCAGCGACGTAGCCACTGCTGGTGAGGGCCACAGGGCCGTCCTCTTCAGCTTGGTCATTGCTGGCGTGGACATCATGCTGCTGCTGCTGCGCTGGCAAGCGCACTACCATATCTGCAAAAGGGATGGGGGCTGTGCGATGCGCAGTGAAAGCCACCACCTTTGCACCTACATGTGCCATTCCAGTTTAGAAATGGGGGTTTGACCAGCATCAGCAACAGACATCATAGCATGTGCCTTCTGTTGGCTGTGTTGAGGGCCTTTGCCGCACATAAGGTCAGCCTTTCTTCCTTGCACAGTCTCCAACGCGCAGGAAACTCACCATGCCAGCTGTATGGGCGACAAACGGGTGTGAGCTGTACTGGCAACAGGACATTAGCACATGCACAGCCCTCAGGATTGCAGTGTGTAACTTGCACTAGCATGCAAGCACAATCCAGAACAGCATGTTGCCGCATTCTGGTGGCAGCTAGATCTGCAGAAAGCTTACCTGCACTTTTGGCTTCGGAGGCAACTGTGCTGACAGTGGGGTACTTGTTGGGGCCTGCACTGATGAGGAGCACGTCCCCATGGCTCACAGCAGAGCAGCAGGACTCCCCNAGTGTATACACGACATGCAACAGTCGTGTCAGCCCATTATGTCAACTGTGCACATGCCTCATGAGGTGCCTTTCCGTAACACCTGTGGCGTGAATGTAGCGTGTGCATGCTCATGCTTCATCGGATCTGACTTGCTGAGCGGGCAGATCTTTGTAATTGACCAGCAAAAATGTCACATCATGTGTAAGCTGGAGCAGCTCATGTACCTAGCTGTNATGCTTGACATGACTTGTACCAAGCATAAGGGCATGCTTCTCATGTCAGCGTTGTCTGTCAGGTTGTGACGTGTTGTCACCTGACAATCTGCAGGGAGCCAGCAGGGTAGCAAGCGCAGGACAAATCCTCTCAGCCACAGCACAAGCTTTCCAAAGGGCTCTAAGACAGGGACCAGGGCGCTGCCAGTGCCTTCCACATACTCTGGCAGGCATGCCAAGNGATTGCACTAATTTATGCCTGTGCAATGAACTGCAGCACCCACTCCCATCTTGGCATGCTGCAAATGCACTTGTGCTAATGGTGTGACAGGACCCCTCGCTCGTTTCACTACCCCATCTATGTGCACACATGGTCACAATGCACATATCTGCCTACAGATTGAAGGGCAGCTAGTCNTAGTCACCAGCCAAGTAGGGTTTGAAGCTATGTTCAGGCTGTGGCTGGCATAATAATAATAACAATTTACAGGTGTGGTAGTTTACAGGTGTGCCAATTTACAGGTGTGCCAGGCGATGCTAGGTAACTACTATGCGTGTCCTGTCCTAGTTCCTAATGTGCTAGGACAGCTTTAAATCAAGCGGCACACCCTGAGCGACATCTGGCTATAGTGTGCTCTTACGCTNCCATGCCTTTGTTGGCATACACGTTGCTGTTAGCAAAGTGTTACCTCTGCCAACGTTGTGGCTGTTTAAGGAAGCTGCAAGCAACATGGCAGTATAACATCAGCAAGGTTCTGCTGAATGCACGGAAGCAAGATGCCAACATCTGACTCCCCCGCTCCATCAGGTGGTCGAAGGCAGCAGCAAATGTCTGTGCTGTTGNTGCCACATTTCGGCTCACCTGCATCAAAGTTCTCCAGTGCGTTCGCTGCAAATGGATTTGGAACGCCTGCAAGGTGAGAGTATATCAGAAACGCATGTATCAACACAGCTTACACAGGTATCACAGGCGACAGCGCTGTATCAAGCGTCACTACACACTGTGCGTCATTCTGTGTACGTGTGCCAATGCAAGCGCGGAGCAGCAGCAATCTTTGCGCCAGCGCTGGTCAACACACGCTTCCACTCGGGTCAATTCGTAGGGCATGCCCGTGATCCAGTGGCATGGTCGTTTCCGGCAAGTTTACCTCGCACGTGTGTGTCATCTTCTGCCAGTAGATGATTNCTCACCTTGATGGCAGCCATCATGGCAACTTGTGCAGCAGATTGCGGTTGCTGTACTGGGGGGTCATGTAGCTGCGGCTGTTGATAGGCGTGTGCTGGAGCTACGTAGTATGAAGGTGCAGGTGCTGCAGGCGGATAGGCTGGGTATGCAGCAGGCTGAGCATACATGGGCTGAGAGGCATAGGGCATCTGGTGTGAAGGCATCTGTGGAAGTGGATTTTGCTGCGGAGGGTAGCCGGGCTGTTGGCCGTACTGCACTAGGTACAGTGTGGTTAGGCGCATGCATTGCAGTTGACATAGCATACTTTGAGCATGACATATCAGGTTGACTGTTGTGCAAAGATCACATGTGCAAATGCTGTTTGATCAGCNTGACATGTGCACTGTGACATCATTTGCAGTAAGGTGTGCTGGACACCGTACTCGTATTTGGCAACCTGCTTGTTGGTTCGTACTGTAACAGTATCAGCGAATGCAGGTCTGTTTGCATGGCGTGACAGCACAGCACGGCGGGAAGATGAGAGCAGCGGGTATGTGCTGTCCCGNCCCTCCAAGAGCTGTCATGGCCGCAATCTTCTCATACACAGCAAGCTAGTGATGGCCAGCCGGCTGTCTCACAGCAGAGGAGCAACCATGGTCAGCAGTCTCAACAACCTGTTGCTGCTGACATAGACGTGCTCAACTGTGAGCAAGATCCTGCTGCTCTGGCTGATGGAACTTCAAAGTCATCAGCTCAGCGAACATCTAATGCACAGCAGCAACCTCTGCTGCAGTTACANCATCAAAGACAGTTTCACTGCCACCGGGCTGGTATCGGGCATGCAGCTCCAGGTCCAGCTTGGCAAAGTGTAATTGCCGCATCATCATTGTTCCAGACCTGCAGGCAATGTCAGAACTAAAGTAAAAATCACTGCAGACTTGGCAAGATACCAAGTCATAAGGCCTTAGTAACACCCACGTACAGGCAGCGAGATTGACCAAGTGATATGCGTGACAGGCAGCAGCTTTGCCTTCAACACGGCTGGCCTGGCGGGTGGAGCAGTATCCCAGGCAGACTCCAACAGTGTCATCACAGGCTGCACCTTCATCAGCAACTCCGGCAGCACAGAGGGCGGTGCAGTGTTCCAGGGCAACATGACCGGCTCAGTCTCAGACTGCCGGTTCTTGAACAACACAGGAGAGACTGGGGTAAGCCCTGCTTGCTCAGTGTCCTGCGTAGATGATGCCAGACTGTGCCAGCCACACCTAGCTTGCCAAGGGCTTAGCATGGTTTGGGTTAAGGGTTGTGGTTTGGTTGTAGTACTCAGCATCAGCTGGCGTACCTGTTTGTTGTCATCATTTTTGGTATGGTATGCCATCCCCAGGTCAACCAATATATGGCAGCATACCACATATTACATGATGCTGTATATCCACACTGCAATATGATGTATCACTGCAGCGTCCTTGGTGTTGCATCAGCATCAGCAGCTGTTGAGCCTGNATCAAGCCTTGAGAAATTATCGTAGAGAAACTTACACCCTTGACAACAGAAGCCAGAGGGGGAGCAACAGTCTTCTGGAAGTCCACAAAGTTGGGCAGATCCCGCATGCCTGGCCACTGAGCTTCAGTTGGCGTGCCTAGCGCTTGAAAGATCTTCCCCAAGATGTCCAGATCGCTAGTGCCCACAAACCATGGCCGCCTTGTGATCAATTCTGTGTGCAAACAGCAAATCGACATCGCATGGCATGGCGGTCACAGAACCATAGGAAAGTCCAGCTTCTCCTGTATATATGTTCTAGCTCTGACTATATGGCAGGCTGAGACTTGCTGCGATGAGATCCTGACATATGCTTGGAGTTGAAGACACCACACTGGGGAATGTACACAGCAGCAAACAGTGCACAACAAGTAATGATTACTGATTGAGTGCACTGAGATTTGGCGGCACAAACAAAGTGTGTTGTGAGCAGTACAGGCACTACATGGTGCACATCATGTCTCGCTGTGTGCCATGCAGAACCATGCACCGTGCAGGGCCGAAGAAATCTCAAGGTATGCAGCAAAGGACAGATAGGTGAATATAGAATTACGGCTGCGTTGTTGTAGCAGGCAGGGTACATTCCACAATGAACAGCTGGAGACTGCCAGCATATTGGCAAGCAGGGCAGCGTACTTGCCACTTAGAGGATGGTGGTAGGGCAACCTGCAAAGACACAGCAGTCATCACTCAAGTTGTTCATGACCATCAACCGTGGATCACCCTGCATGCAGCATATCAAGCTGGCACCTGCAACAGTTCCCAGGTGATGGCTTGGTGACCACTGCTGTTCTGACACACAGACAATATGCCAANTTTGAGGGTACCACACACAGCACCTTGCTGGGTTTGCCCTTACACCTACTGACACTGCAGGTTAGCTGTGGTGTTTCAGTCTTTTGGCAATGAACATTTGTTTGACCAGCTGCTGATATGCTTACAGAAACAGTTGGAAACATGTGTATCAAACAAAAATGAACCGGTATTCAGCTATGCGAATGTGAAGTATGCATTTGCATGGGCTTTCCTGCAGAAACAACATCATCCTTTCTCTTGTGCACTGTTGCACAGGATGGTGTACTGTAGCTGTTAGCTGTTGTGTTGGCGCCAAATGTCCAGCACTTGTTGTGAAAAAGCGTTCTTTGCAGCTAGCAGCTGCATGAGGTATGTAGCAGGGGATATATGTTTACCCTGTGCATCAGCTTTTACACATTATGCAGTGTGAATTGCCCAATTTGCCCTGAATTTGCCGCTCATGTATCACCTTGGGGTACTGCATTAGCCCTCTTGCCTGCTGGTGGTGACAAACTACAAGGGTGTNGGGAGTTGGTGGTCAAGAGGCTGTTCACGGGGCTGTCAAATGTGCTTCCAGCGACCTGCAACACCCATGTGTGCGGTTAGCAGCAACAAATCAGGTAGCTGTTATGGTGTGGCTTGCCAGAGCACATCTGCTGCAGGGAGATAAGCTTGATTTCTGCATAGCATGTCAAATTTTGCATTGAGGTATATTGCCAGGGGTACGGNTGAGGCCGATCAAGGGCATTCAAAGCGTGTCATAGGCCTTGCTAGAGACCAAACCATCCTGAAACTGACATCAATCGAGTTCAAGGACAGACTAGCAGATGTGCTGTGCTTACTTCCAGAGCTCCATCTTTCAGCAGTGCCACCCAAGACCCTCGCAAAGCTTGTGCTGACGCCACCAACCGACATTGCAGAAAGGATTGTTCTGCTGGCGAGCTTGTTCAAGGGCGAGGAAGATATGAATGACATGCTGTTGGCTGAGCCAAGCCTACTGACTATTCCGTTCAAAAACATTGTCACGCAATTTGACAGGCTGATGGGTCTGTTAACTGCGCCTCGACGAATTACATACAATGTTGCGTACAGCAATGCTGATGTGGGTCATTTCATAGCTCTGCATCCCCAGTTTTTGCTGGAAGAAAATGTGATTGCATCGTTCAGAGCCTTGCAAGTCTACTTTGGCAAGGCACTTGATGCACGAGGCACTGTGGTCCAGGATTATGTGGCTGGCAACCCTGGTATGCTGTTGAAAGGGTATCAGAATATCCAAAATGCACCAGTGCACAACATGGCGTCCAATGATGACAGCTTCAGGCAGTGGTGGAATGATCCGCACAAGGGCATGATTGCTTCTTATCAAAGCTAGGCAGCTGCAGCAGGAAGATCTGTTAGATAGACACATTGCAGGGCCTTCGTAGCCTACTATAACTATATCATAACATCTTGAGGTTTGAAACAGAGCTGAGGCCAATTTTGCTGTCATGTTGGTACAGTATGCTACTGATGTACGACCTGACCATCTACGAGTATACTAATGCCGCTTGACGTGTACAGTGCATAACTAGGGCAGCTAATCTTCGGCCTTGTTTGGAAGAAACCCCACTTGGCAAAAGTTGTATCATTCCTTCGGTCCATGCTGGACTCAGGTCGGTTTGCGTGTGATGTGGAAGCAAGTGAACATGCAGTCTGAAATAGCTCCAGGGTCCATAGCAGATGTTCATAATCTAACATGTAGCAGAAAACGCCAAGCTGCGCAACATGACAGTTACATAGAGCATATTGCCACTAGAAGCTCTCACACTCGGATAACCTGCTTGCTGTGAGCTGGACATGCAGTATACTGCTNTACCACTGCGACGATGGTGATGCATGCTACAACTTGTGCTTTGCGCACTGCCTGCAACACACTGCAGCAGATGGGCAGTTTGACATTGCATGCACAGCAATCACGCATTGCACANCTTGTGGCAAATGTCAGAAGGCTGTTTGCTGTAGCGGTGGCCAAGCTGCAAGCACACGCTTGTGTGAACTAGTTGCAAGTCACCATAGTCGTAGGTTCCCAGGCCTGTTGAGCAGACAAATCAGCAATAGACACTCTGCTTACCTGCGGTCTGCAAGACAAGTGAGGGTTTCTGTAGCAGCAGCATGTAGCATAGCCATGGTGCTCGCTGAGAGGGCTGCTAAGACGTATGAAGTGTTTGCCTGCGATCAGGTTGATTGTGTCAGTAGCAGTTTTATAAGCTCGAGGTGCTTTCTTGATGCAACACCGGTCGGGGTCACGAGCACAGGCTCGAATAGGTCAAAGTCGCGGCAAGCGTTGAGGCAGGCTTATCCGGTAAGTAACAGCAGCAGTGACGCAAGTTAGCACCGCGCATACCCTGCAGATGTACGCTCTGACGAACAGCTGTCGCGACAGCCACCAGACCTTAGCTAAACCGGTTACGCCTGCCTGGGTACCCGTTCTCTCAGGCCAAAGTAGCTTCGATCAGCAAGGTCACTGATGGTTGTGGGTTCGGCAACAGCTGTTGGCATGAAACGGACGTGTGCGGAGGCTCCGCGGGGCAAAGGAAGGAACACTTCTTGCTGCTGACACGGAGCACGTGATGTACCACGTGGGCTCCATGAGCTAGATTGTGGATCCAGGCCAAAAGTGCAAAGCAGTCAGCAAGCTTCCTTGTCTACTGGAATACATTGTGCTATTGTAAGCAGCTCGTGTGGTCAGATGTGGGGGGAGGGATGAGATGCTACTGTCAGCGCGCATCGCAAAAGGTTGGGACTAGCTTAGATGACCACATTGTTTTCAAGTGAGGAGAGCCACTGGCAGTAAGGCTTCCTGGGTATGTTTTCAAACCAACACATGTTTACATGTCTTTGCACCATGAACGAAGCGGGCAGTGGGTAGTGCCGAGCCATGTGTATGTCGGTTGTACAAGTCATGTTGTCACACGAAGCACAGCATCAGCTGCCGTTTCTTGTCTAGTAATGCATGGCACGCAGCAGAACAACGTGTGTGCAGGTAGCCTTGTTCAAGTGCAAATGGCATCACAAGACTTGTCGTACATTCCACTGCATGTCTGCACAGCACAGCAACATGTCTACCNATGCATGCAGCCAGGGATGTGACTGGAATAAGGCAGTGTGTACAGCAGTCTTCTTAGGTCATGCTGACGCAGCTTCATGTACAAACTCGCATGCTCATACGATGCACAATGCTCTGATAAGCCTTACTGGACTTGCAGCTAAAAAGACACACAAATCAACAGTCAACATAAGAAACAGTATTCCGCTGACACAAGTTCGTACATGAAGCTTACTAATGCTGTCACCCTTTTCTGCACTACCTGGTCATGCGGATCAATTACAATGGGTACTATGCCAAGGACGACCAGATTTCGTAGGTAGATTGTATGCAGAATGCAGATTCAACACCCTAGCTAGGCAATCAGTACGATTAGAGCCGCCAGATACGAGCGAACAACTGGGATTTATGGTCTGTTCCGCAGCAGGCTTTTGCTTGGCTCTGTTGTAGGTGATGATGAATTCAACATCGATTGGTGACCGCAATGAGCATGGTCTCTTCAGAGCTGGATCGGAGTGCACTGGAATACATATTGCAAGTTGCAGACTGCAATGCTGTCGNAATGTATGTTTCTGGAATCAGGTATCATCATTGTGACGCTGGCCCAGCAGCAAGACGGCCACAGTTGTTGGCGAATAGCGCAGGGGCTATCTCCACATATCAACCAACACCTGCATAAGAAGTCAACTGCACAAAAAGGAATGTGTTCACTTTGTCAATTGTGAATTTGTGTTGCTCAATTTCAGGCTCAGCAGAACATCATCACGCTACANCACAGGGGCAAGACGACTCCTTCACAGAGGACAGGATTCGCATGCAGCAAGGAGGTGAGACCAGCTTGCTTGTAATGGGTGATGCTACAATCTGGCCTGAGTCTTTGTGCCATTCAGGCAATTATAACTGCTGCCTGCTGTACTTCAAGCACGTTTGTGGCGTGCCCCAATACTGCATCACAGACAGATTCTTTTGCAGACATCGACAAGCAATTGATAAGCAAAGAAGGTCACTGTTTGCATCCACACCGTGTTAAAGCAGTATCACATGCTGCTTCTGCGATGTTTCATGAGGGTTTTCAGCGTGCTGTCATTCATCACTTGTTTGTTGTCCCTGAGACAAGCTTGCTGCCGGACCTGCCATTGTACTCTCCTGTTGTCTACTGCNTCAGGTGCACCAGGCAATGCTGATGATGCAGAAGTGGCCAGACGCTTGCATGAGCAGCTGAACGGACCAGAGTCACCTACCAATGCACCTCTTGTGCGCCATATCACTCGGCAGCGCAAAGCCCCAACCTTTTACAAGCCAGAGGTACACCAAAGTCCTTGCTTGAGCAGCTGCTGATCTGATGCTTGCAACAGTGCCGGTAGGCATCAGCATCAGCGGCTGGTGTTGAACTTGCTTGCATGCACCAGACATCCATGATGCTCAGTGCTTAGGCAAGTCAAAGCTGTACCAATTCTCATATCCACCGCTGCACGCTCAAGTCGCCAGCTGTAACCTGATCTGCCTAGCATGTGCTTTGATCACAGCAGTCAGTCATCCAGTGGNCTGCTAGCTGCTGACACTTTGACTGTGCATGCAGTTTATGGAGTGCTCCCAATTTCTATTGTCTTCCTGGTGGCTTATTCTTATGCTACACAGCACTTTTCACGAGCCACTCTATTCAACATCACAGTCAGCATATTCTTGGTGCTGTACACTGGGTTTGCACTGCTATACCCTCACNTACCACCGCAATGCCGGCAGACAACATGGAGCAGCAAGAGTGTTGCTCTAAAATTGCTAGGGCATTGTACCATTGCAGCGCACCTGCGACAACTCTTACCTTATGACATCATCTTTGCTGCTTAGCTTAAGCAATCAACTTGCATGCCTCTTTGGAATCTGCAATGCCACTGAGAAGGCGTGTGGTCCATGCTGCTGCCGGATCAAGCTACTGCCATTGAGCTCTAGCTGTGCAGAGTGCAAAGCAGACTTTTCATGATGCTGCCAAGGCACATGTGCTTGTCTCTAGACTGTTAACTGGTTACAAACTGACACGAGCCTCACTGCAAATCCTGTGACTGACATCTCCGCTGTTGCATTGCATCCCAACGAGCGCACGAGTGTTGGTGTACCGTTCGTGTTAAAATCTGTTGCCATGGCAGTTTTGCTTAAAATTGTTGCCATGAGCTTCTGAACTAGTGTCCTGTAAGTTTGTTGCATGCTCTTCAACAGCTTGGAAGGCATGCTGTAGACTTTCAGGACTCAAGCTCATGTGGCTGTGGTAGCTGTCTTTGAAGCCGGGCTGTCATTGCATTGCTCACACGTCCAAGCAGACAACAACAGGAACTTCACACAAGCTTTGACTTTGCCTGTCTAGATCAGTCATGGGGCCATTCCCTGCTGCCCAGGCCTCAGTGTCAGGCCTGTTCATCAATTGAGCAATCGTGCCTGTACTTCAGCTTATGACAGCAAGTGATTGGGCTGGCTGGGCAGCTATAGGTAACGTTCCATTTTTAGCACTGGCAAACTGGACTGTAAGCGTGTGTGCATAAGCTGTCTTGGGGGGAAACCTGAGGTGCAGCTATGTTGTGGCTGGATGGTTTCTCCATGTGCTGTCATGTTCATCATGCTGTCATTGTCATCATGTCGTCATCATTTCTATTGGTATGCTGTTGTCACCATAATGCTGTGGATCTGCTGCCCGTCTGACACAGCCAGTCCCTGAACNAACTTATGCAGGTGGGCGGGGTCACTGCTGAGGCCATCTGCTGCTGCTTGGACCTCTTGTGGCAAAGGAGGAAATGTCTGCGCATTATATTGGTTGGTTTTTATGTGGCTAGACTGACACTCATCAGCCAATGATGACTGCTAGTGCTGTGTCCACCACACGTTCGGAAAGACACGCACATAGTTGCAATGCTACCTGCCCGCTGAGCATGCTGGCAGTACAAGATGCATGCTCACTGCGGCTATGTATGGAAATGGAGCATTGTGTGGTGGACCTTTGCTGTCATGTGATTAGCCAGGATGTGCTCCTGCAGCAGCGTTGTGCACATGCCATTGTCCAACGAGTCTGACTTGCCTTGAAATGCTGATTCAACAACCTGATAGACGTTGACTGAAATGAGATGTCGAAAACGCTGGCTTGACGCTTGCGAGACCCCTTTGGCTTGAAAATTGTAACAGCTCTTTGCTCCCCCTTTCTGCCAGGTAGCAGGCATTGTATGTCAGCGGAGCTGAGTTACGTCGAGACGAACCAAGTAGGCGGACTTACCCAAAGCTCTTAGATGTGAAACCATACTTCCGACACTCCGCGTGAACTATTGCACGGTCATGGTTATTAAGGCCAGCATCAAACGAATACTCTGCAGACACTACAGTCTGCTTAAACTGCTGGAGATGGGCTGGGGCATTTAGTGTTCATGAAGGATAGACAACCTGTCTGGTCGGTTGCGCGGAAACCTGCAAGCTGATCAGCTATACTGATCCTGTTACTTTCTGAAACAGGTCTTTGTCCGGCGGCAAAACGACCACCTCGTCCACGACCGCCTCTTCCTTGCATGTTGTGATTCACTGCGCTTCGCTTGCGCCCCGGCATNTCCTGCGGAGCGTGAGTCAGCTTTACCCAGCAAAATTTGCGCTGCAGAGGTTATTTCGTACGACCCTGACACTGACGCATGCCTACGAGGCGCCAGGCTTGCGGCTGCGCAGGTGCGTGCCTGCTATGTATGTTGCATGGTTTGCTTCTACCGCTTANCAAGTTGACAGCTGAGCTGGATGACAAAGTTAGGTTTAGCAAGGGCAGTGGGGTGCAGCGTGAATCCCGGTGGAAGTAGGTAGCCATGCTGTTTCTGTCCGAGAAGAACATGATGTATTTTCCGCAGTATAGCTGATGTTGGACGAGTCGCTGTGCAGCACACCAGATTATTCATAGTGTCTGAATGCATCATGACAAGTTGGCAGTTCAAAGCTTGTGAACACGACTATATTTTTTCTTACAGTTACGTGGCGTGGCCCAAAAGTCCTGCGTAGGCTGTTTGCCTTTTGCTCTGTCCATCAAAAGTTGCAGTGAGATGTGGTCCAGGAAANGAAATCTGAAGCCTTGACTCCTACGTTTGTTCGGCTTACAGCAGTTGACAAGGTAGCAACCACAGCACAATAGCACATCGCATCTGCGTAAACCTGCCGTCGCTCTGAACGATATACGTTTAGCGGCAAAACGAAGCAGTATGGCAACCAATCCGTGGGCTGCCGTCAACTCTGGCGCCTGGGCGTCTCAAGTTGACGAGGAAGAGGCGGCAGGTACCCTCGGTGGACCACTTGCCGCAGCAGAGGAAGCTTTCCCAGACCTTTCAGTTGCAGCAACAACCAAGGAAAGCAAAAGGGATAAGAAAAAAAAGCAGACTATCAGCTTAGCGGAGTTTCAGACCGGCAAGAAAGCTTATGCACCACCAACCCGTGGCAGAACGGCTGTCAAAGAGGAGATAGTACTTCCATCGGGCCCTCGTGCACGCGATGACGATGACGATGGCAACAGCCGAGGCGGTCTTGGAGGTGCCTTTGCTGGGAGAGACTATAAGGACAAAGGCAAGAACAGACTGTCGAAACCTCTCTACGACGACATCCTGCTCATGGTCTTGCCGCTGACAGCACGTGCATGTCACAGTCGGGGGTTTCAGAGACAGAGACGACGACGACGATCGCGTCGGCTTCAGGAGTCAAGATGATGGTCCTTCTAGAGCAGACACAGCAGACAGCTGGGGCGGGGAGAAAAAGTTTCAGCCAAGTGGAGACTCAAGCTTTGGCAGCAGGTACACAAGCAACAAGTGCAACCTTGAGAACATCTGTCCATTATTGTTGTATGATTAAATCATGTGCAGGCATGATATCTGCGGCACCCAGCCTTGGCGCTGCACTTGCCCCCACACTGCTTCTTTTTAGCTTGCTGATTGTTACAGAATGTTCCTGCTTGTATGGGAGGGGCGCTGCNCAATGCATCATTCATCAAACGTCTGTAATGGGACTGTGCCAATGCATGACCATACTTCATGCCACGCTGCATCCATGCCGCTCGACCTCCGTGCAGCATGCTGCTTTGCAGTTCATTGAGCACAGTAGCTGTGCACATGCAATACACTGCAATTGCATAGGAAGGAGGACACAGCAGGGTGCGAGACACAATTGCAAGTCCAGCTATGGCAGCAACAAGCTGCTGGCAGCACAACAGCCAGCACAGCTGCTGACGTGCATACACTAGAACATGGCTGCATTCACCATGCAAGGCTGATTGCACATGCTGCAGCTGTCAGTGAACGANCCTAGTGCCTGATCCTGCTCACCACTGCCGCCAGCCATAGCATTTAGCCTGGACTGCAGCAGCTTGCGCAGGCTGCACAGCACTTGCAGCTGTATGTAAGTGGGGCTGCACCCAAAAGGGTCTCCAAGCCGCCCCTTCGGCCCTACCTGAGGCTGTGCAGGATCTTTGTCTGGGCATCCCGTCGTACTGCTGGCAACTGCCTGTACGGTGTTGCTGGATCTGGACCGGGCATGGGTTTTGTCACATGCTGATGTTTCTGTAGCTGGATTGCTGACTGCCTCGTTCACCTTGATGCCTTTGACTTCAACCTGTCCAGGAAAATCCAGCAGATCAGAAAAAGGTACAGTTGCAGTACCTAGCTCAGGGCTACTGGCAGCAACCCCACTTGGTGTCCTGGAACCAGTCCGTGAATGGCGATGGAGGTCACTGCTGAAGGGAGCCTCAGCCCTCGCAAAACCATTTGCTGAAGCAGACTTTGGATGTCCTTTGGGTGCGGGTGGTGCAGCCCACCAGTGGTATGCCAGCTGGTCTGGCATGATGCAGATTGCAGACGCATTCAGCAGTGCCCGCAGCCCAACTGCAGCATCTTCATGTGGGCCTATCTTGAGGTAGTGGCTGAGAGAGAGACCCAGGTGTTGTAGCAAAGCTCTGCGCTGCGTCACTCGCTCATTGCTTGCTGCATTGTGACTTGGTGTACTTGACTGGTCCAAATGCCCAGCTGCAGCATTTGCAAGAATGCAGTGTTGTGTACCATGATGGCATAACTCACTTGCAGCATGACTCAACGGCATTCTGTACAGAACGACATACGTCAAGCTGCATGCTTGTGCTGGCTAATTGATGCTGATAAGGCTGCTGACAGACAGTCAGTCAAGTCCAAGCTGCTCAGCACGGCTGCACAAAAGATGGTAAATGGACTTGTGAAGCACATGCAACGTGGCTGATTGCATACGCCACAATGCAAGCAAGCGGCACATTTTGCCATACAGATGTGGCTAGCAATAATGCAGTTGCCAGTCTCCGCCTCAAGCAACGGTCTCATACAAGCACTCAGCTATAATGCGCCTGTAGATGGGTGGTGTGAACCATAACTTGGAGGGAACGGAGCCTCTGTACCTGAGCCCGCCTCATCAGTCAAGCCAATCATGACATGAAAGAAGTTGGCGGGGTTGTGTGGCAAGGCAAACCCATACCCTATGATCAGCTCCTCATCTGACTTGTACCCATAATTGCTGTACAACACAGAGCCCTGCATGCCANGACATAGAGACCAAGTCGAGCTGCTCTGTCTCATGTACTTCAGAGGCTTGCCTTATGGGGACAGCTGGCAGCTGGGCTTCTGCACTCACGCTGTGCTGCCGCTGCAAGGTCCCACTTGNTTGCGACAAGGTGGCGGATGGCCTGTTGTGCACAGTTGTGTGTGGCGCTGTACTTCTGGGTTAGCCACCAGGCTTGGTAAGTGGTTTTGTTCAGATCAGGCCAGTCTCTGCCGCGCCTCAGGACACCATACTGCAGGTTGCTGGTGTTGAGTACACTGCATGTCCATGTGATTACTGCATCCCCTCCCACCACGTGCAACTCGCAGCTTGGTGACCGCTGCTAGTCTGGTGTTTCTAGCTGCTAACAAATGCCTGAAGTTGACACAATTCACTTTATACGCATGGCGCATTTGCCTTTAAGCTGGCCTAAGCAAGCGTTAATGTTGCTTGCAGGCTCTTATTGCAGGTGTGTACCATATGCCATAGTGAGCCTCAGCGCGCTCTTTTGGATCAGTTTAACAGTTGTTACAGCATGTTAGCAGGCTCTGGGCGGCAGCACAACTAGCTTAGACCGTGGGCACCGTGCCCAGTAGTGCCTTATCAGCAGCGTCACCTTGACCCTTTGAACCCTTCAGGTTATGTGTAGCTTGTCATCAGCAGCATCAAACCCAACTGCAGCGCCATGACAGCTGTCAGCAGGCACTCATCNCACCTACGATGCCCAGACGTTCCTGTCCAACTGGTTCAACCAGCATGCTGCTGTGGCCAACAGCTTGGGCAAGCCTCTTCTTCTGGAGGAGTTTGGCANCTTGGAGCTAGGGACATGTCAAGTCGTTCAGCAACCTCATGATGACAGCCGCTTGCTTTGGTGCCACTGCTGCATCTTGCCATGTAGGCTCACAGCTACACAGCTGTAGGTCCATTCATGTAGGTCTTGTGATCAGAATGTGCTGATTTTTTCTTGATGATGCAAGCCTGTGCGACCTGTCATTCATCTCTGCACCTTGAAATGCTGGTTGTGGAGCCCCTGTATCAACTGCTGTCATGTGTAGCGCACTCAAAATGACTGTGTGTTTCGACTGGAGCTCGAGCGCCATTCCAGGTTCAACCCTATGCTGGAGCAGTGCACATGATCATGAAATGCTGTTGCTGTTTGAACTGCTGACACCCTGTTGTGTGCGCATTGCTGTGGCTGACAGACAGACACTACCTTTGATACCTGGTGCAAAGCAAAAAAGAAGTTGGAAGTCGAAGAAGTCGAAGATCATGTTGCGCTTTAACTTTGTTTTCTGACCTGCAGCTGAGCGGCAACGATGCTTTGGAGAGCAGATTTGTGTTGCTGGAGGGTGGCNTTGTTCAGTCAGACGTACCTGGCAAACCTCTGGCTCACAGACTACAAACCTGCAAAGCAAGCTGTACAGCATTGCCAGAAGCTGCACATCCTCCCGAAACTAAGCGTCACTCGTGAGGCTGCATTCAGATGCCTTGTACAAACACGCTGTTCATGCCGCTTTGCCATACAAGAGCTAACCACCAGAGTTGCAAGGCAAACAGCCTGACTGACAGCAGGGTAGCATAGCGAGTTGCCTCACAGTAAGATTGCGGTCATGACAGAAAGCACACAATGCTAAGCAAGACAGCTGCTGCAGCAGCATCTGNTTTCGTAGCTCACTGTCACGCCGAGCAGCGGTCAAAGCTAGGTAGCCGCGCTGGCTGTTCTCGACGAGCGACAGCTTTGAACGGCGCTGCTTGTTGTATGTGCTTTCGGTAGAGCAGCAAGCCTCGCTGCACCGCCGGGATGCACCTGCACAGACACAGCACGGGCGACCGNGGAAGGTCATGGTACATGTTGGTACATCTTGTCATGAAGCTCTCACTCGTTTTTCAAACAAGCTTTCAGATGGGTGATGCGCTCTTCCAAAGCTTGAGCCCTGACAAAGCCTTCATGCAGTAGTTGCTTCTGAGCTCTTGTTGCCGTTCCTGTGACAAGCTCATGTATGTTATACTGAGCCAGGCTGCCAGACTTGCTCCTGCAGCAGTGACTATNCCTATCCTGCTCCGTTGATAGTTGCTTGCTCCATGGATAGTTGCTTGCTCAAGCAGCACATGCATGACACCAGCACCACGCAAACCGTAGATTGACATGTCGCTGCTACATGCAGTTGAGTGAAACGTGGCGGGCACATAAGGCACAGCTGAAGGACCAGCAGGAGGAGAAGGACTCCCGAGCTGCATCTCCAACTCCACCTGCACGCTTGACCTNCCATCAGCGTATAGACATAGCTTGCCATGAGAGGGCTCTGGAACTAAGCTGATAAGTACTTCTGTCATTTGTGATTTGCTCTTGCTTGATCTCAGGCTGAGCTGCTTATTGCTGAGAGTCACCTCAACCTCCTCGCACTCAGCTGCCTTGAGTTGTGAGATGACCTGAACAACACACTGTACATTTGGGCCTGACAAAGCCTCCGAGATGCATCCACTGCCACATGCACACAGGCTAACATTGACAAAAGATAGTTGAGGTTGCAGGGTTTACCTCCGCTAGTAGAGGTGGGTCTTCTGAGAAAGCCTCAACTGCATGCAGCACACAGCATGTGCATTCATTCATGAGTAGAGGCAGCACTCTTGTAGCATGATTTGTCCAACATTGCAGCGGCTGAGATGCAGCAGAAAAGCAATTCATCTTTAGTCATGCCTGTCATGCATTGATGTAGTATGCCATGACATAGGCTGAGTACAAGAACAGTAGCATCAAGGTTTGGGAACATGACCTTGATGCTACTGTTTACGCCATCTATAACAACAGCCATAGCTATAGAAGCTACCTGTAAACTGGAAGTCTGCTGCATCCACAATGCTCTCTGATTCATCGCCTGCAGCATCAGCGCAGCTCAGGCTCCTTACTTGCACACAGCTGCAATGTTGTGTATGCACTGCNCCAGTGGCAGTGAGCATGATCTCACAATACGCACAGCTGTTTAAAGCTCCCAGTCCGTGTAGGCTGCGCCCTGTTTGCTTTGCAGAAAAGCACAAAGCTCATCACCTTCTAAAACACCACCAGCATGCACCACATGTTGGTACCTTCACTAACCTGTAGCACGCCAAATTCAGTGGTGCTGCAGATCCGCGAGACTGCAGCCAAAGTTGACTTAGGGGGTTACAGCCTGCCAGCTGGAACCAAGGTAGCCCTCAATGTTCTGGGGATGCACCACAGTCCCCAACACTTCCCTGATCCCCAGGCCTTCAAGCCTGAGAGGTTTATGAAGGGACCCCTAGGCCCTGCCAGCAGGCACCCCTACGCCTACATACCCTTTGGTGTTGGGCCAAGGAAGTGCATTGGTTACAGGTATGGTAATACATCTAGCTGTCATCTTCATGACTACTACTTGCAGTGGCAAGCTTGTCAGTTAGCAAGAAGTTGACAGCTGTTCAGAATGTTCCATTGCGCTGTTCGCTTATTGCATACCACACACAAGCAACTCCACTCTTACTGGCGAAGTTCTTCGTCCGATCACTGAATCACGGAGCTGCTTGCTGCATCATTGTTGTATGAGTCCNTGCACGAGCAGCAGCAATAAATGTAGAGGACAACATTGAAATGATGCCCACAATGCATAAATCAATGTCAACGAACATTGGGTGTGTAAGATCAGTAGCAGTATCAAGATGGTTACATCATGGTTGACAACAATGTCAAGCAAAACATAACATCCTGCTGGGCATGCTACGTCTAGATACAAGTCGAAACTTTACCAAACACAGCACTGATGGTGGGGTCCAGTAACGAAAGCAGGACCAACTCTGATCTTCTCAGTGATGTCACCATGCTGATACACATGCAGTGCTGCTTTCAGGAGAGAGCATGCTGCCAAAACTGTGGGGTGGAGGGCTTGTATAGTGTAAACGCTGCAGGGGTGGTCTAGTAGCACAACACTTGACTGACTTCACGTCTGACTGGTGAAACTGCTATAGCAGAGCGAGTCAATATTGCTTTGACTATATTGCCTTCTCGACAGCCTCCACAATCTCCTCAGCATCAATTCCAAAGGTGTTGGAGNGACTGCTGCAAGCCTCTCTGGCAGACTCTGCTTTGTGTATGCCTACTCGTGCTTCAGAGTGTATGATCTGTCTGTGTAGATTGCTCAGCTCAACGACGTCCTGGTCAACAATGCCAATTCGCCCTATCCCTGCTGCTGCAAGGTACAGAGCTGCAGGAGAACNTATGCCACAACTACTGCCACAGGTACATGACCTGCATACTGGCCTAGCACAGCGCACCTGTACAGAGGANGTGACTTCTGGCAGCAAGGCTATGCAGGGAAACGTCTCATGCTTGTCACCCTGCACAGGACACTAGCTGGCACCAAGCAAGTAAGGTGGTAACTTTGCACACTTCAACATGCAATGCACAGTCATCTACTGCATAGCCATTTCAGCACACCGGTGCAAATCAGTGCACTGATTTGTGTGTTTGTATGCACTCAGCACTGCTGGTCCATGTTGTCACAGGGGCGCCACTGAACTTGCCCTGCTCAACAGCATGAGCAGCGAACATGCNTCTGGTACACTAGTGAATAGTTTGTGAACAGTGGCAGATTCACTTTGTCTGCCCATTCCTGATAAGTCTGATTGTTGCTGTCCACAACCCCAGACGTCAGGACTCCGGCTGGTGTTAGGTCAAAGTTGTCAAGGTACTGCAGGATTGCCAAACCAGCTAACAGCTGTCCCACTATCTCAGCCCTGCCTGCTGCTGTACCTGAACAGAAGGAGAAAGGCTGCGCTATTTGTCACATGTGACGGTTGACCTTACTTTACAGCTTGACTTATCAAGATCAGAGAAAATGGCAAATGTGTTTCTGCAGAGGATCATGATCANGGAGTGCCAACCCTATTGGCAACAGCTATCACAGTCCAGGCAGGCATTGGACATGCCCACAGCAGCACTTGGCTGCAGTGTTGCAATGTATTGCATGTGCACTGAAAGCAAAATGCTGCATGCATGCATACCGGAGTGTGAAGCTGCCAGGCATACGATATACATCAGGTCCATGCAGAGCAGAGAAAGCTGCATGCCTTCCCAGCAAAACAAACAAGCCATTACAATGTTGGCAGAATGGACACTGCATGCAATTGGCTTCGAGGAGTACTCACCCAAGCGTTCTGGCAGACTCCAAATGCTTGGAAAGCCCAAAGTCAATTACCTGCATGGCAGGGAACTTCATGAATAGGCAATGCAAATGCCTATGACCTTGAAAACAGCAGTCTACCTGAAGCAGCATTATGTTACGTTCACCATAGCTGTGTACATGTGTTAAAAGTATCTTGCCAATAGTGCAGCTGGTGCCAAAACACATTTCAGACTGGTGACCAACCAGGCCCCAGCATGAATTTGTCTTGAAGTGCACATGCATGCATCAACTGTTATCTGNAGTTGGACATCAGTCAGCAATTGATGCAGCTAATGTACCTGGTGAGATGCAGTCTATTACATGCTCTGCACAATACGTGACACATATTCAACAATATGCTTGTTGCAAACATGTCATNAGTGTCAGTGCTGACAGCAGCTTGCAGACGCCCCATCTTACGCTTACCCCGGTCTGTGGGTGCGCGCCCGTGCGTAGTAGAGATTAGGGCACAATGTGAGTCACAGTGATATACGGTACGNTGTGTGAGAGGCCAGGTCAATGGTGCACCATTTGTAATTGAGCGCTCTATCAAGACGTGCGTTTATCAATCCGGCATCATGCTCATCTGCATCATTCAGTGCACAGATTCATGTCTATCAAATGCACTTCCAGCGCCACTCCTGCTTGGCGTGAAAAGCATTTGTGCAGATCTGGGAAATGTCTGAAGCTCTGAACCATCACCTTGTCCTAATTTCTGATGTCAACAGGCACCCATTTGCAATGTACTGCTCCAGGCTGAATGTTTGATGCATAAAGAGCATTCTTGAAGGACAATGTGACTAGGTCCCAGGACTTGATACCTGCAGACAGTCCTCCCCATCTCTGCACAGCGATTGAGTGCATGCTTGCTTGCCCGCATGCCTCACTGCAACACAGCCTTTGGGATGATACCCCTGGCACACACACTTTCATGCTTGCACATCTTGTCCAGAAGCATGNTCCTTACTGCTGCCTCCTGGACAGCAGAGAGCTACGGAGCCCTGCAGCATGTGCCCAATCTGGGGACACTAAGCGTCAGCGTGTCCAGGCTAGATGTTACCCAGACACAGCTGCTGCAATATGTGGCGGCNAGACCCCTTGCTGTCAAACATGAAAGTATGGATGGGGCTGCGTTGGTGCATGGCAGCTATTCTGGAGTCCAGAGCGCTGCTTGCAACCTCTATTATATGGAGGGTAGCCTGCTGCATCATGCCAGGACCGATCTCAAGCTTGATCACCTGCACTGACAGGATGGACTTCAATATAGGGAGCACCGGCCGCCGGGTCTCAGGTTGTGCTGATCAATTCTCAAAGAACTTTGCCACTAGTTGCAAGCATTGTGCAAATGGGGAACATACTTCGCCACTGGATAGGGGCTTAAAGTTGGAAGGTGAAAAGCAAGCGCATCAGCTTTCAGGCATGGAGTCTTGACAATATATCGCTATGCACATCTAGCCTGCATACGTGTCAGGGCATTGAGCCGATCAAGGANAGTCCGATTGGGCTGTGACAGTACATTGCGTCTGTATCCCACGCTAAATACCCCGGGATTTCGAGAAATTTGCCTCTCTCGAAAAAATCTTCAGCTCACCGTTTCCTGACTCTGCAACCCCTTACCTAAACAGAGTAAAACGNTTGTCTGATACTGCCGGCTGCCCTGGTGTTCCTGATAGCATGCTCTCTCACACGTGCTGAAATGCAGGTCAAAACTGCGCTAGAACAGCAGAATGGGGCTGCTCCCTCAGACGAGGAGACATTTAATGACTTGTTCACCAAAGGTGTAGTTGACAGACAGACCATCAGAGATGCTCTTGCAGCAGTCAAACAGGCTGCAGAAGACAAGGCAGCTGCTGAAGCAGCTGCAGCAGCANCTGTTTCATCAATATGTGTCTGTCCAGCCTATGTGCGATGCAGTCATGACAAGCATATGCCAGATCAAGCGGCAAACATCAATTCAACATGCATGCTGTGTCCAGCAGGCACATGATTGCCCAGCCGATGTGCGATGCAGTCAACCCAAGTATTCACGACAAGCATGTGCTTGTTCAAGAGGCAGTTACCAATTCAGCATGCATGCGTCTGTCCAGCAGGTGCGTGACTGTTCAGCCCATGTGCGAAGCAGTCAAGATCAGTACTCATGGCAAGCACAAGAGGGGGTCTGTTCAGCGGGTGTGGGTCTGTCAATGAGAAATGTGTCTGTGCAGCAGGGGTATGTCTGTTCAGACAGCATACCTGGAAGGCCCAGGGCGGGGTCTGGAGGTTCGGCTGTTGTTGCTACCCCACTGCCCAAAGGATCTGCTGTGAGCGGAGGGCGGGGTTAGCTCCTCGGCAGTGCCTGACATCTGACTCGCNCCACTCCAACAGGGGGTGTTGCAATTGGTAGTCAGGGGTCCCCAGTTGCAACCCCAACAGTCCCTGCATCCCCAACAGAACCAGCTGCAGCACCTGCACCAGGGTCTACATTCACACCTGTTGACACCCCTCTCGTCTATAATGTCTCACTGGCATTCCCGCCAGCAGCAGTCAGTGCGGCACAGGACTTAGCCAGGACCCTGTTTACGCAGTCAGACAAAGTATTGTACGCTGTGGTGGCAGATAATGGCCAGGTGGACATCATAAATGTGGTCTATGGCTACCAGCCTGTTCTGGCAACACCTGCACTGGCACCAGCACCGGCAACTGAGCCTGCCGCTGCACCTGATGCTGCAGCTTCCCCGGAAGGTTCTGCTGTTGCTGGTGTTGAGTCATTTGGAGNGCATGCAAGACGCTGAGACATGCTTGTAGTTGAGTTCCCGTGAGACACTGTCGCAAAACAAATGATGCCTGAAGCCGCAAGCAACTGTCTTGAATGAATGTGATATGCTTTGGAAAGATATGTGTTGGGAACCAGTCAAGAGCTGTGACAAGTCTAGCAAGAAGATCGACAAGATTGAGAGCTACCAATCTGCTGTACGTTCAGCACAGATGCGCAGTATTTGCACCTGTGTGACAGTATGTGCACATGCATGCGTTAAGTGTGCAGATCTGTACTGCTATATCAGTAGCTGCTCCTGTTTCTGATGCATGTTACAATGTAGCTGCATAGCTTCCTGCCCTGGCATGCACTTCATGCTCTATCTTGATTGCCCGCAATCTTGAGTGCTATTCCACTTTAGCTATAATGAGTCAACGGCAGCTGACGTACACTGCTCACTCCTTCTCGACTGTGAGTTAGAGCCGAGAGTTCATCTGCCTATGTATGAACCAATGACCGCTTGCATGCGACTTGACTCCTGTGAGCCCTGACAATCACTTTGAGAGCTTGTACGCTTGTGGGCGTAAGCAGACTAGACATGAAACCCTGCATGAATCAGCTTGCTTGTGCATGGAGTCGTTCGTGGCTGGCAGCTCAATGTGTCAGTACCCCCGCTTTGCCTCATTTTTCATATGTGCAGTCCGGCAGCCACAGTTCACAGCAGCAAAATTGTGATCAGGAAGTTCTGTGCGCTGCGGTGCACTGCATTGAGCGGCAGTGCGGGGCACACTGTGACATGTATCAGCCCTGCTGTCTGACCTATGCTGAGAGAGGCCATGTTCAAGCTCTCTTCTCTTNTAGATATGTGCATGCAACGGCCGCTGACAGCACGATTTGTCAACCTGAAATGAGCTTACCGGTCCAGCAGCTACATTGAGAGCCATGCTCTTGAGCTGCAGGGTCTGCATGAGGGTGTTTAATGCGTACTTGCATCCCCTTGAGGATGGTGGCTGCCCTGTAGCTGCCAGCTCCTGTTCAGCAGACTCAAACACCTGCAGAGGCAANACAAATGTCATGCTTGTGTCGCTGTGTCAAACGGGCCTGTGCTGAGCCTGCTGTGCATGCTGCACAACAGAGGAACCAGCTGAGCAGGAGGACCTAGCCAGCAGCACTCAGCGGTATTTGAATGACAGCCTCCAGCAAGCTAGCATGGCCGAAGCCTTTGAGCCTGAGGAGTTCAAGGGCATGCTATACCANTGATTTTCTGCTGTGTGAATGTAGCAGAATTCAGGCATATCTGGACTCAAGGCGGCACTCACTGCAGTGTTCGGCTGGCGTTGCAGCGGCGCTGTGCACAGGTNGAATGCAGCCCCGCTATCACACCTCACGTGGCTAACATCTTGAGCACCATGATGGACATAAGAGCCTCATTTGCGCTCCCCGACAGCTGCAAAGACAGTCTCGACACACTTGTAGCTGTATTTTTGCAGCCATTGCAGCAAGNCCTTGGGATCCCAAGCTGCAGAACGGAATGCGTAATAATGACATGCTTGCGTTTTGCACGGCGTGCGTCACGCCTGCTGTTGAGTAGTGTGACTTCCCAAGCCANGCTGGCTGCATAACATGGATGGCGTTGTGCGGCTCCTTTGAACACAACGAACCCAGCAGCGGAACCGCAAACCCGAACTGGCACAGCGTCAAATCTGTTGCCATTTCTGACACTTTGACTTTTCAAAGCGAAAGGCAGCCGAGCAGTACGGCATGAAAGGGACCTCAAATGCGTTGCCCTTCAAGNCAAAGACACCATTGGCTATGCCCGGTCTCACCTGAGGAACTGGCAAGCTCTGCCAGACAACCCAACCATTTGTCTTGGCCACAAAGGAGTGCTAGGCTTGGTGGTGCAGCTGGCACTGCTGCTGCAGCTGTTTGGTGGGCGCAGGGCGGATGATGTGCTCAACATGAGCTTGCTGCATACCACACTCGAGGAGCAGCCTGTGGGACTGGATGAGCCCAACTTTGTTGGACCTTCNCAGTCAGCATGCTGTACTCACCTCAGAGCGTGTGAGTGCAGTGCACTGAGCGCAAGCAGCACTGTCTGTGCAACAACTACTTGGGCTGCATATTAGCTCCAAGACAGATCTAGCAGAAGAAGAGGAGTTGCGGGAGTCAGGCTGTTGNGCGCTTCCAAGGCACATGACTTTGCTACCACTCTGTCCAGAGGCCCTAGAGAGTACCTGGTGGCTGTCAGGTCTGAAGGGCAATTTGTAGGCGAAATGGCCCTGTTTGCCACGGCTGCTGTGCGCTGTGCGTCAGTGCGTGNCTTAAAAGGTGGAACAGCACAGCTGCAGCTTGATTACAACCAGGGCCTGTGCAAAACGCAGACTAATCCAGCAGAAGTTGGTCTTGACTTGGCTTCCCAGTGAGTGTTGTCTATTGTTGCAGAAGATGGGCTACCTGTTCTTCTGCTTGGCAGACTTGAGCCCCCACAGCCTATAGGGCAGCACTATAGGCTGATGCTCACAGACGCCTTTGGCAGCAGCAGTGGCAGCAATGTTCCAGCTGTGTGGTGTGCCTGCCATGTCCAGCACAGCTGCATTGCCCGCCCCGTCCATGATGAGCACAGCAGAGCCATCCGGCAGCCAGGCCACGCTGCTGAGCACCCTGCCAGCACTGCTGGTGCCTGTCAAGTGCGGCGGATGAAGAGTGTCCTGTGGAATGAGCTGGTTCCATGATACCTAGCAGCACAAGGTGAACTGATGAGTTCACTGATGTCATTGCTGACTTGCTTCTGTCCNGAACCAACCAGCCATCGCTGTACTCATTTGGCGAGTACCCGCATCCGTCTAAGATTCACTCAGTCGCCCGCTGCTAAGTAATAAATTGGCTAAAAGCTCGTAGCCACTGATCGGTTACAGCTTATGCAGCAACTCCGCGGAGTACTGCTTGTCACGAAGCCTCTGTTGTACTTGAGGACCTTCTATACTGAACTCGCGGCGGCTGAAGCACTGCGTATTTGCCGTGCTGCATGTACTACAGGCCACACGACAGCCTGGTGTGCTGTCTGTCAACAGCCTCTCTTGGACGTGCTTCACAGTCCGACCGAGCCTAGCAGTTTGCCAGCCCTTCGGTCAGCGTCCGCATACCAAAGACAGTCCGATCAAGCTCATGCAAGATCGTTTGCATCTCAATCTGCCAGCAGGCTACAGCAAACAGTGAACAGAGCCAAGCGTGCAGCACAAGCACATAAGGGCAGCAAAGCCACTGATGTGCCTGCACAGCAAGATCCTTCCAGCAACACTGCTGTTGACAGCATACCTCAGANGCATTACATGACACCGGTATCTGCCCGCGCTGCTGAGGTGCATATTGGAGAACTGCTGCAGTCCATTGATGACTGAGCTCAAGCTGTCTAGTCCTGCTGAGTTGGCTTACTTGATGTCACAAGGACTCGATGTGCAGTGCTTCTGAATGCATATTTGCAGTGTGACAATGCGTGTTTGGCAATCCAAATTTTGGCGAATGGTAGCCTGACTGAACAGTGCATGTCAGATGTAATGCCTCTTGCTTGGGGGAGTGGTCTTGTAACAGGCAACTGATTGCTGATGCTCAACTGCAAGACAGATGTCTAGCTTACTTCTCAGTACACAAGCTGGGCCACGCCAATCAACAGGTGTTCTGTGTAGTGATTGCACATTGAGATAGTGGTGGGAGCAGGACGTACAAGGTACATCTGGCCAGTAAGTGCATGCGTGCATGTGCACGACGCGGACTGGCTTCCCCATTCTCCAGCTTTGACCTCTCTGCACTGTGCCTGTGTGAGAGCATTTGCAGTGCTCAGCTTCACCATAGGTCACTGCACATACAAACATGTGGCCTGCGACAAACCTGAGACGAGTACTTGTCCCAAGTCTGTGCATGCAGGAAAGGGCATGCGGCAAAACTCATGTCCACAATAAAAGCATGTCGTCTAGACACAGGCACAGATGTGAACTCTGCAGTACACGTCAAAACAAGCTCTAATCTCCCGCATGTGTTGCCTATAGGTTGCCACAGACACACGGCTCTGGCTGCTCAACAAGCTCACTGAGGTGCGAGGGTCTCTAGCAGACTTGATACGCGCCTCAGTGGCACGAGCTGAGCAGGATGTGGATGTGCTGATGCCTGGCNACTTTCTGATCTGGAGACCTTGCACAGGAATAGACTGCTAGGATAACAAAACCTGTAGCTTTGCATGTACATCAGCTTGTTNCTTACGTCCGGCTGCGTGACCCATGCTGGCAGTGGAGGCCCACTAGAATCGCTATCTGGCATGTTGTAGAAGTGTTGATAGGTGTTGTGAGTTCATGCGTAAGCGAGACAGGCAAGCGCTCTCTACGATTGTGCAGAAAATTGCATGCAGCATGCACGAGCGTGATTGTTGTACGGTTAGCCTTGGCAACACATATACACATAGGCTTCACATAAAGGCATCTTTGCTTGCAGTGAATTGCAGCATGGGAAACGTGTCGCTAGCATTTGACCTGTGCTAGTGTGCCTTCTAGACTGTACAATTCATGTGATAGCAAATACCTTGCTCGGAGGAGTTTACAGACTGAACTGATTTGGCAAGCCTATAGCTATGCATTCGCAATTCAGGTACATCTGGACTGGTCCACCTTGTCCCGCTAGCTGTTCGAAAGAGTGTAGCATTGCGGCTACAGGAGATGCTGCTGAAATTGTGTTTCCTGCAAGCTTTCAGCACTACGCAGCTTGCAGACCCTGTATATTGCCTGTTTTCAGGGGTCTGAGAGCTATCCCACAGATCTTGTGTTTCAGCAGCTGCTGGATTATGAAGCATTTGCAACGCTGTACATGGGCACACAGGTGAAATGCAGCCAAGATCTAGCAGACGAGCAGGTGTGACCTGCGAGAGGTCGACGGTGTCAAGTGACAAGACTCAGTCCCAACATATGAGCTTGCACAGCGTATATTGGAGTT
Source organism: Trebouxia gelatinosa (assembly GCA_000818905.1). Taxonomy (NCBI): domain Eukaryota; kingdom Viridiplantae; phylum Chlorophyta; class Trebouxiophyceae; order Trebouxiales; family Trebouxiaceae; genus Trebouxia; species Trebouxia gelatinosa. Next base: position 7,680,466 of record KN805367.1, read on the forward strand.
TCACTGCAACAGTCACCAGTTGTTGTATCATATGATGTATAGGTACATAGCATTGCATGACTGTGTCGAATTGATGTCCAGGTGCCACAGCAATAAGAATTCATCCTTTGGAACACATTGACTATATTGTTGTTATTGCCTTTACAGCGTTGTTGCATGCTCACAGGTGTCAGAACGCACGTTATAGTGTTTGGCTCAGCTGGTAAGATTGAAGATTGCATGCACAGTATACAAGCACTGAAGAGCTGCACTGTCATCAGCATATCGTGTGGATCTGAGCTTTGACAAGCCACGCGCTGTACATTCTGAAGGGACAGCTTGCTCAGCTTTGCAGAAGGTTTACGCCCCAGCCAGCTGTGGAGTCTGACTAATGCATTGTCACAAAGCTGCGCATGTTCATTCTCCTGACATGCTAGCAAGTCTGATACGAGCAGTGTGTAGGCACAGGTTGACCAAATGCCCAACAAGGTGTCCTAGCAGCGTATAACATTGCAAACATGACATCATATATGTTACAACAACTGATGTACCAGCCATACTTGAATGTTGTACACCTATAGCCAACTTGCTGCAATGGCATCTTGCACACCAGTGTCAAAGCAACCCATGTTCAACTTGGCAGCTGCCAACTTCCAGAGTAGGTGCTTTGTGTGTACCCTCCCATCCAGATCAGCAACAGCTCCAGCCCAGTCACGCAGCATATACTTCACAACACCTCGCACTTGCAGTATTGCAGGCGTGGCAGGGTCATGGAACTTGCGATTTTCGAGAATGAAAAGTGCATCCTCAAAGCTGTACGTTATGGCTGAAATTGTCACCAATGAAAGTACTGTTGCATCGCTCACTTCAGCCAGATCTGAGTCTCCTACCCGAAGGCCATGCTGCCAGTCTACCTCTGCTCCTTCATAATCCCTAAGCAAATATTTGTAGAAGCCACGTTTAGCCCTGGCAGCTGGTGGAAGCCCCTGTACTGCCTCGGCTTGGTCAAGCGCTGCACAGCCATGCATACACAGCGTTCAGCNCAAAAGCAGTTCTCTTGCAACAGCAAATGTTGCAGGGCTGGAAGGTTGATGAGTCCCTCAAGCTTTGTCAGCTGNCTTGTTTGGTTGCTGCAAGAGCTCTGCAGGCTGTGCAAGTGGCGCTACTGCAGTGGCTGCTGCTTGTGGCATCCTGTGTGTGACTCCTGGCAGGCCAGGTACCTCTCGCAAGACAGTTTCAACAGCGGCCTGATCAAGCTGAGCATACTCAGCAATGGCTGGCTGCGCTGCAGCAGACTTGCTTTGCTTTGCCCTCTTCTTGTTTGGTAGTGTTGCGTCATGCTCAACCTCATTTTGGACTGTGTGGGCTTCTGTTGGAAGTTCTGTTGCAAGCTGTGCAGCTTGTGCAGCAGTTGCCTTTCGCTTGCCTTGCTTCGGCTTTGGTTCGATGTCTACAACTTGCAGGTTGGCGTTTCTGCCTCTAGAGGCCACCTTCTTGCCTGCAGGTGCTGNAACCATAATTGGTTGAGGACAGGTGTTGAGGGTAGTATCTGTGTTTGTCTCAGCAAGTGCAACATGTGTTCAAGGATAGCAACCACATGGGGTTTTTTTGCTGTGTTTGTGCTACTGTGTGGTGTTCATTTGGCTTTCCTCTGCACATTGCAGGTTTTGATTACCCTGCTAGCCTTGTGTTTACAGTGCTCAGCAGGTATGTAGTTCCTGCAGCACAAATGCAGTCTGATGCAAGTCACTCTCTTTGTTATTACCAGGAATGAAGCTGGCAACATGGTTTGCCATGCTATAGTCTAGCCCTTGGCTATAGGCTGAGATTGTCATGTGCTCGTTAGCTGGTGTTGTTACAGGCTCTTTGGGTGTGTCAGTTTGGAGTACAAGCAGCATGGAACGAAGGTCATGGTATATGTGTTCAGGCAGCTGTGGATGCACCTGCTTGTGTGTCACAATGACAGCCATGGCCCAGTGGTCACATTGATGCATGGCAAACAATACACAGCACTGCGTGTGCACCTTTCTGTGAAATGAGAGCCACCTAACTGCATGGCAGCAATGTATGTGTTGCAGAATGGACCATGCTTGTGCATTGTGTCAGGTATTGATCAGCATAAGCAAATCAGTGACGAAGTGTGGAGCAAATTGTGTATGTGTTCACCAGCATACATGTTTGAGCCTCATTGGCCTCGCACTGTCGTAGCGCGTCAACTGTTACATAACATGCTGACTACGATCAGATTGTTTACTACGTCTCAACAAAAATGCATTGCTAAGCTTGATAAGCTTCACATGGCAATGACACTGTCATGTACACCCCACCACCGTACATCAAGCAAAGTATAGGCAGCTGGAAGATGTTTGGGATACATCACCCAAGCGTCTGGGCCTAGAGGGGAATGTATACATATTGAATGCTGTCATGTCATTACCTAGCTTGCAAATGCTATTTATCAACCCATGGCAACTTCCTTGTCACAAACAAAGGGTGTAGCTTGTCTCACATTGACGACAGACACCCAAAATCAGGTATCTGCTATAGACAAGCAACAGCACCCGTGAATCAGATTGTCTCCCAGGTCCTGTTCCAAACCAATGCGCTGTGTGTCACCCTATCTCTGACTGAACTTTGTGTGCAGCCTGACAACCCATCAGCAAAGATCAAAGTGCTGATTGTCTGGTGACATTTGACCAGGCATGGAACCTACAGTCTATCTGCATTGCTTATTTGGTTTGCTCCATGCTCTGCGGTATCATTGGTGGCTGGAGTAAGCTTCTGTTCTAGCAGCCTTTTGATGCGGCTCTTCAGGTGATCTTTCAACCCAACAACGCTTGGACTGCTGACTCTTGTCATGCGTGTCTGGCAAGCATTTCTGATCATGTTGCTGCATTGTCCATACACCACTCTTCCATGATGTGCAGTGCAAAGCAGCAATTGTACCTTCCTGCTGTGCATCCATTGTGTCGGTAATGTCTGGCTTGACACCTGACCGAAAGTGAGGGTCCCAGCTCCCCAGGTACTCAGGCATGTCTCTTGCACTACACGTGGGCTGTATACCTTTTGGCGAGGTAGCTGGAAGGACCTTACTGGGCTGCGCAAACCTGTTGCCGACTTGAGTTTCCAGCAAAGGCAGGTTTTGTGATGCAAGTGCAGTAGGAGACAAAATAGCTGCCTGCAGTGATTGTGCTAGCACAGGGGTCTGCCCTGCATGAGTTTGTGGCTGCCTGCGTGAATCAGTTGGGACTTTTGTCACTGGGTATGCTGGCTTGGTGAGAGGTGTAGCCTGAAGTGAAGCACATGTAGGGCTGAAGGTAGGAGCACCTCTTGATGGCAATGCTGCCATGTCTGAAACAGCCTTGTGTTTAGTGGCGGGTGCATCTGATGTGAAGACAAGTTGGGTTGCTAGTTCTGCTGCAGCAAGATGCGTCACAGCAGAGGTATGGGCATCGCAAGCAGGTGTAGTTCGCAGAGCTGTGTCAGGAGACAAGGCAGAAGCTGTAGCNTCAGGATCACTTGACTGGGCCAATTGCTTATTGAACTTGAAATAGGACTTCTGCAGGATGGAATGGGATTAAACATGTTCCAGCAGATCAAGAAGGATAGTAATATATGCATGGCACACTACCTGAGAATGCTGCAACTTTCCATTGTTTTGTCGAATGATTTGCTTGATAGTAAGCAGCGTGGTCGACAACTCATGAGCACAGCTTGTCACTTCTGGTCCAGTTGGCCTAGTCTGGCAGCCGCAGCCACTGCAGCTGGGCTTCTGCAATTTAAAGCAGTGCATAAGTCCTTCAACCTGGTTTTTGGTGCAGGGCTTTGACATTACTCCAGACTTGAGGCGCATGTGCCCCTCTCTCACACTGCAGCAGATCTATAAGCTGAGTGAGCACCACCACGATGACTGGATCACAGCAGTTGGGGACAACCAGGGCACCAAGACCATTGTACTGCTAGAGACTCTGAAGCGAGCTGTAGAATCCTCTGGTGGCAGTCAGGGGGGTCAAGCTGGGGCTGCTACCCCACCCCCAGCCTCACTCATGCGCATGGATGGACCCAGTACCCCTCAAAATGGGGCTCCAAGCGTTTCCTCAAGACATTCCTTCGATGATGATGACCTTCTGTTGGATTCACAGGTGGACAATGCGCCTCCTGCCTTTGTTCCCATGGATTTGATTGTCACAAGAAGTTGTTGACATAGTAAGCAGTGCTGACAGTTGCTTCCACTTTTTTGGTTCTCTAGTCCTGATGATGCTTTCTGAGCTGAACATCATGCAAGGGNGGCGCCATGTCAGACCACAGCCTCAGAGATGACCACTCCATGGAGACATCAGCTGCAGACCCAATGGCCCAGAGCCAAGCTTTGCAGGATGTGCAGACTAGCCAGCCCTTGGCAGCAGACAGTTCACCCACGTATGAGAAGCCATGCAATGCAATTACAAGCGCGAGTAGCAGCAGCTCCAGAAACAGCAGCGTTGCTGATACCAGCTGTGACAGCGGAATGCCCTTGACTGACAATCAGGATGTTGCATGCCGAGTAACTGAGGAGCCAGCAACCAAGAGCCAGCAATCAGCTGTGCTTGTCTCACAGGCATTGTCTGTGCCCCCAGCATACAACATGCAGGTCAAGTCAGGGAGCGCAGCTGTGCAGCTGACTGCAGACTGCCGTGCACAAAGCTCAGCCAGCTCAGAGACAACACAGACTGCTGCAGAGAACCCTTGGAATGCAGGCAGCCTTGCAGCAGGGAGCAANTTGCAGCACATACATTCATGTATGTTGCAAACAGCCACAAAGCAACATGATGGCTGCAGTGAACCATCAAAAACTACTCTGCTTGCTGCAAGCTTTCACACAAGCCTTTGCCTACTTGCAACCACAAGGAAGATTAGCAAACTGTCCTGGTACCTATATGGAGCGCCATGTCAACATGTCATCATGAACTTGCAATGCAAACTGTGCACCTTCTCTCAAAGCTTTCGCAAGGTACGTTGCAGGCTTTGAGACCTTGCAAGTTTGGTCTGGCAATGTGAACATCATTTTCCGCCTCACTTGACATTCCTGACGCCGTTGATAGCCACAGCAGACCATGTGTGAGGTCAGACTCGTAAATCAGCTGTCAGTCATATGGGTACTGCCACAGGCATCATTCCCTGCCGTAGTGCATGCATCTAAACAAAATCAGCATGACTAAGTCATGATGGTTGCGGATCATGCGCAGGCCAACAAAGGTCCAGATCAACAATTGCCAGCTGTTGGTGGACCTGTCCACCCGCAATGCAGTCTGGCTGGCAGCTGTGCACCTGTTTCATGCCTTTAGACCCATGCCTGCTGTGCCAGAAAAGGCAACACTGGCTCCTGGCTCACAAGCAAGACCCCCACTGACTGGAAGCCCCAGCACCAGGTCCATNGTTCTGCTCGAGTGCGGTCACGCGCCGATCGGCCTCATCGGCCCGTCTCTCGAGCTCCTCAAGCTTCTGTGCATCAGCAGCGTTTGCCANGATATCTCGCTGCAGTGTGTAAGGCACTGTCTCTGTTAGTGGCCCAACTTTTCTGGTTTGACCTGTGCCCAATGCTTCAGATGCTCAATGCGGTATGCCTGCTTATCATTTTGCTTCTCGAGTTCTGCATTTCTAGTTCGTAGTTCCTGGTTCTGCTGTTGGAGTGCTGTCTCAGAGGCCTCCAGCTTAAGCTGTTGCTCCTTAGCTTTCGTCAAATGTGCCTTGATTGCATGCAGAGCTTCCAATGTTCCAGGTGGCGCACCTGCACATGCAGGTCGACGCTCGTTGCTGCAGCTGTGGTCATCCAGAAGTATGTACGCAGACGGATTGCTCAGAGAAAGGTGAGCCGTGGATGTTGGTATTCAATGCGGTGAACGCAAGGATACTGATATTTTAGCAAGATCTACTTTTCCAGCAAAACACCAGTCTTGGCTGTAAGAATATCGTGATGACAAGACTGCAAAAAAAAGAAAAGAGAAGTCCCTGGAGTGCAATGGCACCAGGATGTGTAGATATGCACCACCCTCATCTGGGTGTGTTGATAGTGGTTTTCCTTGCAGCAGGTCTCAAAATTGCCAGGAGAGCCAAGCTCAACGACGGCCCAGACCATGTGGCTTGCGCTGCAAATTTGGCAGGTGCACAACGACATGCAGAGTGAGGCCCAGGTAGCTGAAGCTGTACTTGTGTGGCAGCCTCACCGAAAGCAGCAGCCTCAATTACCATGCACANCTCATACCAAACATTGCTTGCTTGCAAAAATTGCATTCGGTTTGTGAGGTCACCTGTCTGCCGGCAAAAGCTCATTAGCTCTGAACACTCAACAACAAGTGCTCTGCACATTCATACCCTTCGTTTGACAAGGCCAAAAAATTTCGGATTCGAACAGCTGACCTCCCTGTCCTGGCCTTCCTCTTCTATTTGCATGAGTTAAAACAGGAAGGAAAAGTCAGTAAGCTGAGCAGCTCAAAGGGTGGCTAGCTGATCAATCCAAGCAACTGTTGACACCACCACATTTGGCACTGGTGGTGTGACTTGTGCATGGTGCACATCAACACCCTTTTGGTGAGGCAATGCACAAACAACAACAATAACACCAACTGGTCACCTCCCTATAGGGTACCATCCCAATGATCAGAGGCATAGTGCATTTGCAATGGAACACACAACCCATTTGTATCTTGATTACTTCAGACTCAGTTCAGACCCGATTCAGTCAGGTCTGTATCCGGTTTGTATCATTCTGTTTTGTGTCTGATAGNAGACAGCGGTGGCAGAGTAGCTATAGCACCAACATCTAACCCAGAATCATGCAAGCTGTCAGAGGGTTGTGAGATGGGTTTGCTGCCTGTATAGCCTGATTGAAGCAACAGATGTGGCGGTGGGATTCCTTCTGTGCCCACATCACCTTGTACCATGCCCTCTGACGCCACCGGCTGGTTTGCACTTGCTGGTTGCTGGGATCCGTGCTGCTGGTGCCATTTGGCATGCTTTGATGCTGCTCATCTGAGGTGTCATGTCCATTCGCCAGTCTTACTGCATTACCTGCATGAAGCTGGCTTCAGTCAAACCGGCAACTGAGTCAAAAATAGTGCTGACTGCTTAGGTACAGATAGGTATCTGTGGACAAAGCATAACTGTTGCTGTTTATACAGCAGTATATAGTGTGGGCATGAGTGTCCTGCTATGCAATCCTTTTTGCAGTGCCGACGCTGCATGAAGTGTGATGATCGAGCTTCACGCTACTGGAAGACAAACATGTGTTGTAGGTTCATGCACAATGAGCGTGTGGCGCTTGTACTGGCAGCATCAACGAAAGAGCTGCTGTGGGAGTGTGGTCCCTGCTGCAGCTGACAGCACACCTGACAAGTTGACATCCACATCCGTGAAAGATTCATCTCTTCCAGTGGGGCCAGACTTGATATCTGTGTTGCCCTGCCTCTTCTTGGCAATGCTGAACTGGTCTGGCGTGTTCCTGGACTTCTTGCTCTTCAAGCCATGCTTGACCATGTCCAGCACTTCCTCTGTGGTGCGTGTCCGCACATAAGCAGTCACCACCTCCCATCGTTTCGCTGTGCCCTGCAACAAACATCCTCGACTGACATCGTACAGACATAGCTGACAAGCGGGCATGCAGTTAGCTTGGTGCTGCATGCAGTTACCTGCGCATGCTGACGGCACTTAATCATGCAGTACAGACAACACGTCATGCTATTAGGGCTACACTGGCTCTCTAGCTCAGCCACCACTCCCTTTTGCACCATCCTGCCTGCCTTTGCACATGTATGACAGNTGGAGCACGAGAGAGTCCAGGCACCATTTTTATCAAGAAGTCACCAATCAAAAGGCAAACCTCGTTTGAACGCCGAGATGGCTCATTGCTGGCAAGCATGTGCAACCGGCTTGTGATGTCAGNCTATGTGCTACGGAGCAGGTACTTACTTGCAGCTATCAGGACAGAGTAAAAGGTTTGGCCTCCAGGAATAGCAAACATGAAGGTGTGTGGATTAGCCCGTAGAGTTGGCATTGTTGTCTGTAGCTGCCATGACACTTTCCCAACCTGCAAATGGCATGTAGCAATCCAAGACGGTACAAGTCTGCATGCACGTCCAACTCTGTTGCTTACCTCAGCTGTAAGCTGAGACTCTTTGCCATGATTGTACAACTGAACGTGCAATGGGCCCCATTCCAACAAATTTTCAGCTCCTCCCTCCACCTACAGCCAGTTGGTGCTGAAGCCAATAGTTTCAGAGAGCGAAGTAAAGTGTCGAAGCACTGTCGGAGTCGGTACACCAGGACACCTTATGCAGCTGCACTTCTGGTATTGTGACAACGTTTTCCATCGTGCCTGCCGTCATGCACGTCGCGCTTCAAAGCCAGACACAGTATGATGTTGCACGCTGTGCTCCTGACGTCGTTCCTGATCAGGTATACAGCTGTCAGTTAATGTCTAGCTGATTTTATGCCGACGAAGCCTGCTCGAGACCACAACAGCGCCTATTGCCTCTGTGGCATGCAGTCTGCGCGATTTGGGGGCACAAATTAGTAGCTTACGGCTTGGAGAAGCCTGCTCAACTTATTCGACACCTGGTGCGCACTTGCTTTCCTGTCACATGAGACGAATCGATAATCTAGTCATGCACAGCAGCTGACAAGGCAGTNTATTTTGGCTGCAGAACAGCCACGACACCTCTTTGCTGCTGCTGTTGGCAGACAGCGCGGTTGCAACAAATGCATCTTGTGAAGCATGTCAGGCCTGTTCAAGGCATGCTGTACGCAAGGATGTCATCAGTGTGCCATCAGGCGTTACATGTGTGCACATGTTGCTCCTACAGGCTNTAGCTGCAGACTTTAGTATGCTGCTGTCACCTTCACAGCGGCTATGCCTACACTAACTTGGCGCACTCTGCTACCTACCATTTTCCTCAAGCTCGTGGCAAGGTCACGCGACGACAGCGTTATCACAGATGACACAGCCGGCAGTGCTGCACCGCAACGCAGAGTGCTTGAGACAACCGGCGCACCTGCGCGGCACAGAGACAGTAGCGACGAATACGCCAAGTTCGTCGATGATGGCGCAAAAAGCAACATGTTAAATGAGCAAGCGGCTCTGACGACCCAACTCCAGGTGCTGCGCTCCCCGTTCAGCGAGCCTGGGCACCAAGCGGCTCGCAAGCACTATGTCAACCAACACCAACCGGAGGAGCTTGAAAGACCGCTGCCGATTGCAAAACCGGTTGTCGATGGCCTGCTTCCTGTGGCCAGCAAGCACAGACGCACAGCGTCAGCCTCTTCAGACATTAGCTTGGTATCAACAGCAACTGCTAGCACTAACCCAGGTGTATATACAGGACTGACTCAGAGTGGTCATTATGACCTCACGCAAGATGTCATCCTGCGCGGCGAGTTCATTACAGCAAGCCAATCCAAGGTACATCACAGTATCTGTGCAATGCGTAACAACAGTAAGGCAGGGTGTGTCCAACATCAGGAAGGCAGGAGTCCCAACCTTGATCATGCCAACCTGCAGGCGGTTATTGTGGCAATTCGCTTTGCCAGCTATATTGGCACAACCATCTTGGTTGTAGCTCTCAGCTATAAACTCAAGGAGGTGAGCAATAATGCGCAGACTTACAAGACACTGCAAAATATTGTTTGGCTTGCGTGGAAAAAGCTTGTTTCAACGGAATCTTCCATCCTGCAGCCTGATGAATGGTTTACTCAAAACCATGCTGTGGAGATCTGGAATGTGGTGCTCGGTGTGCTGTGCTTTGCTGCCCTGGCAACATGCTGCGGTATCCTGGCACAGCGTGTCTACCACGAGCACAAACTACATAAGCATTGGTGGGTCTTATGTCATGCAATATGAATGCAAGGTGGCCTCCCCCCTATGAAAGCATTACTTACGAGCTCACAGACAAGCTATCTGTGGGTCTGCCAACCAGTAATGCAACAGACTCCACACAAGATGTCATTCACTGCATCCACATGCATTTCTTGCGTCCTGACAGTCATTGCCTAGATCGTATCCTTGACCACTTGTGCTGGGACACCAGCGCACCATGATTTTGCTGGAAGCTGTTCTAGCAGCACTGAGTGAAGTCTTCTGCATGCAGGTCCAGAAGGCGCAGGGTTACTGTTGCGCTGAACAGCGCTGAAATGATTGTTCAGGTGTGTTTTTTGGCTACAATCAGTGTGCCAGAGCATCTGCTGACAGGCCGCCCTCCAATACAGTACATTGACATAGCTTGTGTGCTTGCCCTCAGTCACTGTCAAAGGGGTGTCTGATGCCATTCATGCCATGCCTNGAGCGCTCTGCTTCGTCAATGAATTGTTCAGAGCCACCTCTGAGGACCATGGTTGCAGTCTTGGCCTTAGGACAGCCAGTGAACAGGTTATACCTTTCTGCTCCCACCTGCAATTGCAATATATGACCTCAAACAGATGCAAGTGTGAAGCCATAAGCGATAATTTGGCAACTTGTGAAACAGACACAAATATGTAGCCTTGCCTCAACACACAAAATGATCAGCTTACTGGACCAAGTCGCTGCTTTTGAATTGTGCTGCATGTGTGTATGCACCGCAATGCCTGGTGGTGACTGCAGAGAAAATGGCTGGACACCACTGGGATGACTAACACATGTAGACTGCCAGATTTGCTGTTGCTGGTGCGGCTGCTGACTGGGCATGGGCGGTGCGTGATTCCGCTGTTGCTGCATGCTGGCTTGTGGTGCCACTGGCAGCGGTGGTTGTTGGCACCATTGCTGAGACTGTTGTGATACAGGCAAGACCTGATGCATGGTGTGCACTGCATGTATGGGATGTGGGGCAGCTGCCAGCACTTGCTGCTGTACATGAAGTGAAATCTGCTGCATGACCTGCAGACCAGAGGCNGTACCAGAACTTGACATAGTTGCTAACAATGACACGTGTACTGGGTCTGCCAAACACTGCCCTGCCACAGCACAGCAGTTGTGATGTTGACTGATGGCTATTGCGCAACATCAGTCGGGCAGGCGGCGTGAGGTCTGGGCGGTCATCTCTGCAAGCTGCATTCAGTCCAGGTACATGATCCTGTGCCTTCAAAGCTGCTAGCATCACCGTGTTCTGGTGGTCAGTCTACACAAGGGACTTTGACCCCTCTGACAAGGTCATTGACACCTTTGTAGTTACCCAAGGTGTTCCATGGCGTTGTTACACAAATCACCATTTGTGTGGCAGTTTGAGGTTAGAGCAACCAGTACAACAGGGTACTTCTGTGTAATGCTGTACTGGGCTAGCCATTTGCNTGATACGCATTGACAGGCTGTTTTCAGGCACACAGGCACCATGCATTGTGTTGGTAGCATGCTCATACTGAATGCCAGCATCACTCAACCTGCTGGAGGGGTGTTCTTGCAAGCAGGCACACAAGCATGCATATGACAGCAATGATTTGAAGTGAACACATCCTTTACACCTCTATGTGAATACACTGCTGCAGTGCATGCCATCATGGTTTTACTATCTGACATAGCTTACACTCAAGGCTGTCCTTCCCCCGTGCAGATGCAGGTGCCCTTCCCTTATGGGGCAAGCGTGTGATGATCACGGCCCCCAGGCAGTACGCTGGCAAGCTCTCTGCCCTACTTGTGGCAGCGGGGGCTCGACCCATCTGGGTTCCAACAATCACCATCAGTCATTTGACAGATGTCACGCAGCTTCAGGTGAAATTGCTCAGTCTGATAAGCCCCTTCATTGGCAGCCTGGAGCCCCAGCAGGTGGTTGACGTCAGGGTCTGGGTGGCACGCTAGGACAATGGATTGCAGAGTGTTTGGCTTTTATCACTGCTAGGCTGACAAGATCTCACTGAGCAGAGTTGTTCTTGAGGATAGGTCTGGCTGAGTATTCTGGGGAGTTACATCATGCATTGGTAACCCTGCGACATGTCACTGACTTGTCAAACAAGTTGCACTGCCAGCACCAAAAGCTTTGACATCATAGTACCAATCTCGGTATACCCTGAAAACCTGCCCTCGGGACAAAGACATCATTGACAACAACTGTGGTTATCACACCTTGCACATTGCTTATGCGCATGCCACCTTCACAACTTGACTGCAGAGTGTGTCGGCAAGCTTGCTGCTCATGCTGAATGCAGCCAGTTTGCCTTGGATGTCTGTACAGTAACTGTCTTGACTGCAGGTAATGCGAGATCAGCTGCAAGACCTGTTCAAATTCGACCACCTAGCCTTCACATCCAGGAATGGCATCACTGCCGTGATGCATCAGCTGACAGCGCTGTATGGCAGCAGTGAGGCTGCTGTGCATGCTTTGCACGCTGNGTGCATACCTACAGAGGAAGGTGTTCCACTGTGTCATGGTGCGTTCAGCTGAGCTTGGCTGGTTCACTGTGAGACAGGTCCATGCATACTGTCACAACCTGAGCTGAGGTCACTTTGGTGAACAGTGGCCAACTGGGCAGTAGCTCTGTTCAGGAGTCCTGTGTGAAGCAGCAGGGCTGCTTTTGCACATGTCTTGCTCACATACCAAGTGTCATGACTTTGCCTTGGCTACTTGTTGCAAGGCTTCATGTCAGTGCATCATGAGCTTCGTGTAGCTGCATCATGTGCGTTGCTGCTTTGCAGGGATGAGGCTGTGTCTGTTCAGCTGAAAGCAGCCTTGCTGGCGCTAGATGCAACCTTGAAGCTGTTGGCACAATGCTTGGATGCTGTGGTGTTCCGGGATACATGGAAAGCTATAGCAGTGGCTGTCAACAGACAACTGTACAATGAGGTTGCTACAGAGGCGCGTTTCTCCTTTCAGGTAAGCGTGAACGCAGACTTCAGGCAGCAAGTCTAGTGTGAAAGAAATGCAATATGTAATAACTTGTCAAACCACAAGCATCTGTTTTGACACGGCGACAGCGGTATGTGATGCAAGCATCAACGCCATTGCAAATGTGTACTGTGTATCTAGGCTGACAGAGACACTGAAGTGCATCAGCAGTCAACTGGACTCAAAAGAGTTCATTCTGTCAGTATGTCTGCAGCGCAATATCTACTGCTGCCACAGACATGCATGTGGCTCAGCATTTCCTGGCATGGCGACAGCGTACCTGGCAGGAAGTCATTGCCAATAAGCATACAGAACAAAACAAAGTCATCAATAATGCGCTNATGTGCACAGCAGAGCCATGAGGCTGCATACTGATGACATGCTGCAGCGGACGCCAGCTACGCAGCGCTCTTTATGCTCCCCGGGCTTCTCGCCTTGTTGCGTCATGCAGAATCTCAACATCTACACTGCCCGGCGGAAGCTGCATGCAGCAAAAGCTATCAGACACATGTACTAGGAAGTCAATTGAAGGAAGCATACCTTAGGTGACTGGCTTACTCAGAATGCATAGCAATGACGCGATGCTCAAACCAGAGAGAGCCTACCTGAACATATCGGACCACAGACCCTCTGATAAAACAATTTCGCACTGACATCTGCAACATAGCATACAGTCAACTCAGATCAGGAAGAAAAACTGAGACATGAAGCTGCAAAAACTGCATTGTCGCGTGCTATGTGTTTCTATGCTGCAAGCAGCTTACCATGTGAGGATACTTTTGTTCATTTACGACGCGAGTGTTATGCAGCTTGATGTTCAGGTACTGATCTACTGAATGCAACGTGCCTTGGATGGCCAAGTCGTTCTTGAGTTCAACTGTAACCTGCATGCCCTCAGTGATCAGTGCCTTGGCTGGCTACCGTCAGGGGTACGGCATGAGGCGACACACCTCTTTGCCAACGAGCGTTTTGAAGTAAGAGTAGAACAGCATGCCGAGCAGGGCAGAAGACTAGTTCTCAGTACGCCAAGCACCGCAGTTGAGACTCCTGTCTACTACGCATCAAGGCGCTCTATTGATACAGACGTCCACATACAAGGAAGTGCGTGTGCCGCAATTGCAGCCCTGCTTGATCGAAGTACCAAGGTTCTGCTATGGCTGCATCTGGACGTGCCCAGCAGTGTGCATCTCGTTGCGACATGAATTGCCCGAGAGGGTCGGTTTAGGGCTTTGCAGCATGGCCCTGTATGAAGTGCCACAGCTATTGCGATACACCGCGACACTGCTATTCAGGCAGCGCGNCTGCGTTGTCACTGCTCAGTCAGCTGGCTGGACCTGAGGCTGTACCCACAAGGCGCATGCTGCTGCAAGGCTGGCCTGAAGCAGGCTCTGCGGTGCTGAAGGTAGCCTCCGTCTTCCACACACACTGGCAGTGTACAGCTATGCAGTGTNCAACGTATGCAACATGTCACAAGTTGCTCGTGAGCCAGACATGTGTTGAAGCATCAGCCTGTAGTCCCTCCTGCATAGGATTGCAGAGACTCAGGAGACTCGGAAGCGACATCAGAAGGTCCAGATGACCTGTGCTGCGCCCAAGAAGAGCAGCATGCTGTTGCCAGGTTGAGTTTAGGTCCATGCACGTGGTAGATCGGAGTACATCTTGGGACAGCCTGTACCTGTGTCTGATACATCATGTCAACAATTGTATTTGTTCGTGCAGGGCAGAAGGCAGGCGAGAGCCCAGCAAGCTTGGTGTTGAGGAAGTGTATCACANGCAAATTACCTGAAGCTCTGTCTGCACTTGGAGGTAGTGATGTCCCATAGGCGTGCGCTGTGGTCCAAGCTGCAGCTGGCAACAAAGTCACCCAGGTCATGGAAAGCCACCCCCCAAACTGCCTGGGTGTGGTCACTGTATGTGGCCACACACCGCTGCTGCTCGAAGCTCCACAGCTTCACACTGGCATCACCAGACGCTGATGCCAAGTGACTCCCCTGCAGCAGGTGACAATAGTCCTCAGTAGTGAGGCATGGGACCACCAAGGCTGATGTTGCAGCCTTGTGCATTGATCATTCAGCATGCAAAGACAAGCATGCTTGTGCTTCATTGATAGCAAGCTGGCCGTTGTCATGTGACCGCAGGCTGCTGACATGCAAATGCCTGTAACGAAATAAAGCTTGCTCAGTGCCAATCTTGCCACAACAGCAGTGAGGCCAAACAAGGGCGTTTACAATCTGCTTGGTGGAAGGGCCGTTCAAGGCTGAAAAGATTGTGTGTCAGGCTTCGATGTAGAGTCAGGTTTTCATGCACAGATAGATGGGGTTGACAGGAGGGGTTGGGTTCCAGTGTGCAATGCAGACCTTTGGATGGAAGGCAACCCCGGCAACCCAGTCAGTGTGGCCCTCTCCACTCATGATGAGGTCGCCCTTAGGCAGATGCCACATCTTCCATGTCTTGTCATCACTGCCTGTCACCTGAGCACAACCACGTGTCATATGCACAAGTCGCCTTCTGCTTACAACAAGTCATGCTCACTGTGCATGGCATGGCCTTGCATGTAAAAGTCTTGCATGTAAAAGCAGGCTGCAAGCCCTTGGAGCATAGCCAGGCTGTAGGCATATGTGAGATGAACACAGCAGTTAGCAAGTGCATTCCAACATGGCTAGCACAAGGTGCAAGTTTTGGAAAGCTCTTTATGGGTTCAAGGACACCNTTTAGTGCCAAGTGCACTTGAGAGCAAAGGCCACACCCACCTGGAAAGTTCAGCTTGAGCTGTGTGTTTGTGTGCTTGACAATAAAAGCCTTAAAGTATACATCAGTGCCAGCTTCTAGCTGAGCCATCAACCAAGGCTTCTTCCCCGCCGGGACAGTGACAGCTGTCTGATCCGTGGTCNTCGCTTGGTAGTCAACCAGCAAACAAGCAGCTGACAACGCAGACTGGTGAATTCAATAAGGTGTTGAGATCAAGAACTCGCTGGTCACCGCAATAACACGACAGGATGCACCGCAAGACACGACCGTTGCAGATGAGCAACAAATCTGTGCACCATGCATATATACGTCTGAAGGTCAAGCACGTCAATGACTTTTACACTTTCACACTGTCACAGTTCGACACGATTGCTAATCTGACAACACTATGGCAGCAGATTGTAGATGTGCCATTCGAGAAGATAATGTTCATATACTGTGCAAAGCGTCTACAAGGTCATCAAACTCTGGTTGACTGCAATATAGGTGAAGGGTCAATTGTGCACGCTGTGATATTGGGCTGACGCATGTTTCCTGCATGAAACCTTAGCTGCATGCGTTCAACAGGCATTAGTTTCAGAGTCACTGTTGTGAATTCTGCACACAACAGCGTGTCGGCTGTGTTGCACTGCTGCATGTCACCCAAANCAATTATTTTGAAGCCAGAGATACCATCAAGCTGCTACAGCTGTTGGCACTAATAGCACCCCAACTGCTGATTTGCTGTGTTCCAAGCATAATAGATTACATAGAGCAAAGTCCTAGTTTAGATGAGACATCACACTTGTCTCTACTGTCAACATTGTTGCTGCTGGCTGCACACCCAGCCATGNGTTATACTGGGCCATATACAGGTATCACAGCTCTGCAACATGCATATGCTGGCACAGCATGGTCAGCTCCATGCCTTGCTGTTGTTACTCAACGACCAAAGCTGCTACTGCTGCTGTAGGGAAGTTCTTCTGGTTCCTGCTGTTCAATTTGCTGACCCTTACCTACTTCACCTTCTTCGGTGAGCACAACCGGCCGATCTGCATAGCGCTGCATGAGCTCTTGGAGTCTCAGTTCATAAATGTTGAGGACTGCATGCCGAGGGTTTGCACGAGAACATGGTGCATACACTCAACTTCAAATGGAACCCTAATGTGACTGTGTGATGCTAAAGCCCTAAGTGTGGGATGTCGCCTTGCCTCCACCTTTTTGTCTGCCTGAATGTTTGGAGCCTATACCCTTGTGCCTACATGCCAAAAGCCACTTGACATTTTGAGCATATATAGCCAAGCATTGGCACTGACTGGTAGCAACACTGAGATCCGCAACATCACAGCACTGCTTGTCATGCCACACAAATGACCAAATGCAAGTTTAGGCTATTTGAACTCAGTGCATTGGAAAGCTGTCAATGAGACATGTTATTCCACTTACTGGATACTTGATCAAGCTGGCATGGGTCGCTACCGCTGTGGCAAGCTGTGTGGTATGCATGCTNTGGGGAGACCATTTTCAATGGGCAACTGGGGGACAACTCCAGCCACCTCATTGACTACTTCCAGGTAACAGTTTACGCTTCTTCAATGTCAGCACAACAACCGCTGCTCGTGACAAGGCTGTTATACCAGGTGGGCATGATTNAATGCTGCTGTGCTACTTCTGGACCTTAGTCAAGCCATGGCTTCCAAGATTGCAGAGCTGTCACCGATAGCTGACAATTATAGCTGTCACTTATAGCTGACACTGCAGCACCTGCAAATCTGCTCTTCTGCGGCTGTGTATTGAGGTCATCAAAAACCACCAGCATTTGCAGATCGGCTGTGCACTCTGGTTGGTCAGTGTTTAGGTTGACCTGATGCATGTTAACCTGCAGANTGAATGTCATGGTCAACCCCACCTATGTGAAAGGTCGGTGTCCTGGATGTGTGCAGACAGCATATTGATCTGTCCGCGCCAGCTGCTAGCCAGCTTCCTGTTCTGACGCTGCTGCTTCAACCTGGTCTGCCTATCATGACCCCTTTGGACAGACACATGGCCGCGAGCTAATTGTGATGATGCGGTTTGCTGTAAGGCAGATTTGGCCATTGCATTGTGTGCTCTGCCAATGGCGCCTTTCCAGTACTTGCTGGCCATTGCATCATGCTTGGCTTTCGCCAGAGCTTCTTGATCATTCTGCCTTGCTTCACTGGTCGCCTGTGAGCAAAGGCAACACAGTGTCGACCTGTGAGCAAAGGCAGCGTACTGAAGCACAGACTGCACCCACACCAGTAGCCTGTGAGCAAACACAGCAGTCAAAGTGACAGAACTCCAGGCTCCTTGCAGTGTCTTGACCAGTGCTGACTGCCATGTCAACAAGCAGGGGCATGTAGCACTAGTCACATACGCTGCAAGCTGCACCTGCTGGTTGTGTGCTTGCTGGATATGACGCTGCTGCTGAGTGCTAGCCACAGCCTCTGCTGTGGATGGCACATGGGCCATGGCTGCCACAAAGGCATGCCCAGTGCCAGCGAATCTTCTCATTCCAGAGGGGGCCTGCTGTTGCTGATTGGTCACGTGCATCTTCTTCATCAGGCTGCCAAAGGCCTCCCTATCAAAGTCAGTTACAAATTAAAGACTTGTCAGTGTGCAAAGTCAGGGATGTTATGCTAGTGTCACTCAGCATAGCACTGTTGGCGCAGTACAGTGTGTGGGGTGGTTGTGTTTGTGATTGTGGCTGGTGGCTGTGTGCAGTGTCTTGCTCCATCAGGCCTGGCATTACAGCATCTGAGATGGCAGTGCTCAAAGATAGGCTGCTGCAAAAGGTAGCTTCATCTCAAGCTGCCATCACAGTGCATGTCAGCAGCTGGGAGCATGACACTGAACAAGGACAGCTTCTGCCTTATGAAAAGGTTGACTTGAAAAAGTACAAGTTTGCAGACCACCGCCTGGCTTTCTGGCTAGATGGCCAAGATTTGCTGGAGCCACTGTTGAGACATACTATCTTGGTGCAACAAGGCTTCAAAAGTGAGGAGGCTGCTGAGTCACAAGAGCAGATTGAGAGAGTACACAGCAATGTGCAACTTGTGTACGCTGCAAGTATGGCCGGTCAAGTCAATTAGCAACAAGGCTTAGCAGCTTCATGGCCAACTTCACACCATGTGTAAAAGATGCATCAGTGCATCTGCTGGTGTAAGAATTCACGTTTTCAGGCTTTTGCCTAAGCTCTTGTCTTCTGCCGCACGGTTGCACCTTGTTTCCTCCCTTTTTTGGCAAGCTGTGTTGGGAAGAATCGCTTTCTTTTGCCACGGTTGGCTTGCAGTTGTGTGGTGATTACCAGGCATCACGCACGTGTACAAAATGTTATTGCTTAGATGCCAAGGTTTTCACTGTATGATGCACAACGAATGACAAGTTTGCATGCGTTGTGTCATCTGCTAACCTGTTGACACTCGTGCAGTCTAGTGGGTAGCACCCAGGAGGCTCTGTCTCAGATCGCTTGTTTGAAGTCACTCAGGTGAAGTTCATGCCAAGTTTAACATTTCCATCACGTCCCGTCCGAGATTGCTTGTTTTGCCACCCGTTGTTCAGTCCCACAACACAAGTCTAATTTGTTTCAGACCAGCATGCTCAGGCTGCTACGTAGGTTCATGCAGTATACTGCATCAAACTCAAAGCACTTCTCAATTTGCATTGGCAGCTGTGGTGTGCATGGCCAAGCGCGTATGTGCGCGACACGCTCAAGACAGGCATGATCTTGCACAGCATTCGCTGTCTTGTAAGGTCTGGCCTGCCTGCCAGCTGCAATATATAGCTAAGTCTTGTATGACTGCACTGACACTTGAAAAGGAATATTCCTGCCTAACCCGAGCGCAAGACAACACAGTAAGACGATATGATGATGCAGGTTTGTCCCACACCCTTGCCGAGCCCGTCAGATGCGACTCACACGATGTGTATACGTCTGCGGAGGAATACAGTGCCATCCCCTTACAGCATGCCGTGCGTACTTGCGGTTCGTTCGCAGCTCCAAGTGCTACAGCGCTTTGCTCATTGCCACATCCGCTTGCNCCCATTTCAGTTTCTCAGTTAGCTGATGACACTGATGACACACACACTGAGGCGATGCTCCGGAACCAGACGAACTCCTGCGGATATTGAATGAGCGCAATTGCATACTGTGTTTGCGGAAGGTCCACGAGTGTTGCCAACTCCAGGTTCCGCTATTGCACACCCACTCGGACTGCTGATTCATTCATCGATATGAACCCGCTTCTAGGCCTTTCGTTCTCTGACAAGCACCTGTACACGTTCTGCAAGTCGCTGCCCGAGGCTACAATGTGCAGGTACAGCTGCTGGTGTGCCTTTGTACATACAACCAGGTTTGCTCAAGTTCACGTAAGACGAGATGTACTAGACAGAAGTTGGTGCTGTGCAGGCGGGATTAAGCTGAGTGGCCAACACAACTCAGACGCTACCCGCCAGCCGGCAGACACAAACGTTTTGTTCAGATCATTTAGGTTGCCAGGGGCTGTGGCTGTTAAGTCCCACTAGAGCATCTAGCGCATTGCAGCTCCCTGATCAGTCCAGTGTGTTATTGTGTGCAGGACTCTGGCGAGGCCAAGGGACAAGCAGTGCGTGCAAACTTTACACGCAGTGCTGCAGCGCAGAACAGCAGCAGCAAGGGCCAGACATCAGCAAGCTCAGCTTTTTGCAGCAGCGCCAGTGGGGCCACACCAAGAACGCTCACCTCGGCAACATCCGCATCACACCCGGCAGCAAACACAATGTATGGTGGACCTGTGATCAGTGCCCGTTTGGCCAAAAGCATGAGTGGTGTACACAAGTGTCAAGCAGGTCCTATGGCTCAGCCTGCCTCTTCTGTGCGCACCGCAAGCTCTGACAACACAATTCACTTGCCACCTTGGTGCCAGCTGTTGTTGCTGAATTCAGCAGCGATGGCAGGCGCTTGGGTGGCTAAGCAGTTGTGTTGGCATGGCTTTTTGCCAGCACAGAATGGACACCGCGATCCTTTTGTCCTGTCACTGACTGTTGCTCTCCACTGGTGAGGACATCCGAGTGGGNCTAGGCTCAACCTGGCTAGTAGCACACAGCTGTTACGCTGATGCCCTGTTGCTAACATCAGAGTGATTTGGATGCCCTTCCATTTTGTTTCTTTTGTTTTGGTGAGAGTTGCCCTGATGCCCTGCTGCTGGAACCGCAGTACTGCATGCAGGTATCCTCCATGCTTCAAGGATGTCAGCTTCTGGCTCCCTACAGATGACTCCTTCACAGAGAACAACCTATGCGAGTCTGTCAGAAACATTGCAGGGGACCTGGTAGAGGAGGTGAAGCTCATAGATAGTTTTACACACCCCAAGAAGGTGCGTCCTTTGCACAGTGCAACCTTGACAGCATTTTTGTGAAGGCCTTATCATGTGCTGCATAGATGTGACACCACACTTTGCACTAAGTCACAAACCCAGGCATGCACTGCACCTTGTTGTCCATACATGATTACAATCTCGATGGTTTTGATCATTCATGCTGCTACTGTAACAGATAGATCCACTGCCTACACATTGCTGCAGTGCATCTGTTGCGACTAGACTCAATGTTTTCTGCCATAGCTTCAGTTTGGGTGTGTTCTGAAGCAATGGTGTGCTGCTTGCAGCAACGNTTGTACTGCCATCTCTTGGCTGCAGACTCGGCATGCTTCAAGCAACCAAGAACAAGAAGGTAACAGGTTTATGCCAAAATCTCCTGACTGTTAGCAATAAGTGCTATGCACACAACAGAAAGCTGTTCATGCATCACNTCATTACAAAGTGCCCCCAATTGGTGTAGCGACGCTGTTGGACTTGTTCCTCGGACTGCAACATTGAAAATAAGGAAAAATGATAGTCTTTGCAGGTAGTCAGGTTCACCAATAAACACGAACTTGACTTGCCCTTGCAAGTAAGTCGCTCAGGCGCAGCAGCCATCAGCTGCCACCTATGCGATGTTCAAGCTGGCTTCTGGTGTGTACCTTGACCCACAAATTGGACAGTACAAATTGCGTCAGACTGCCACACAACTGCACATGCAAATAGTCAAGGTCTGAAAAAGCAGGAAGCTTCTCAAGGTCCAGCAATGTTTCATCCACCGCAACAGGACCTGACAACATCAAGGACTGTAAAGCTTGAAAATCAAGCCAGTTCACTGCAAACATGACTACTGAACCAAGATGTCCCACATCATTCCCAGCATGTCTGGGTGTAGCATTGACAGCAAGTTTCCACAGCTTGCTCAAATGACTGGCCTTGCCTACCAGCGTGGTGCGAAACACATACAGTTCCAAGTGCTGCAGACTGGCTGGGAATGTGGCCAGATCTACTTCATTNAGTAAATGACTGGTCAAGCTTTGTGCACAAGTCTGATGCCAGTCCATGTTTACATGCTGGCATCAGAGTGTGATGTGCTGTTGCAGACAACCAAGAACATCTCTCTGATCGCAGCTATTATTCTTGGCGCTTGCAACCATGTAAGTGCTCCTACATGGCAGCAGACACTCCCCTCTGGTTCGGCTGTGACATCCATTTTTGCACTATCGTCATGATAGCATGTGTACCATTCTGCTTTTGCAAATGTCATGTGCATATGTGTGTCTGTCACCCTGTGGTTACAATTTGCTCCGCAAGAGCGCTTTGAAGCGCTTGCCAGCAGCATGCTATGCTACTACAACCTTCTTCTTGCTCTGTCCAAGACACAACACCACAGTTGGTCAGTGATGTTACGATGATACATGCATACATTGAAGCAAGATTTATATATGCATTGTGCTGACAGTCGTCTGACTTGCAACGGTGGCTGCAGCTCTCAACTTATGTGTCATGGTGGACAGCTGACGTCTTTGGCAGGAAAAAGCTTTTCATTGAGGCAGGCTTCCAGATGTCGGCTGCCCTCATTGTTGTGGCTGTGTCTCTGAAGTGTCTGGGATCCCAGGGGGTCTGGATGGCTTGGTACATTCTGGCCATCATCTGTGTCTACGATATGTAAGCGCTCAGATTACTCTTGTGCTGCTTCTTCTTCCATGGCTTGGTACATATTGGCCATCATCTGTGTTTATGATATGTAAGCACTCAGATGTGTCTTGTGCTTCTTCTTCTGTGGTTGTTGAGTGTGCTAGTCTGCTCGTTGTGACTGCGCTTTAGTCATACGCTGCCATTGCAGTATGCCCAATCGCACAACTTGTGAAGCCTCAGTGCAACTTGTAAACCCTCAGTGCAACTTGTGAACCCTCANTGCTATCAGCAGCCATCACGTGTATTAAGCAGCTTCGGCTACAACTGCTAAAATGCTAAAATTGGAACGATACGGGAACCGTCGCAGCGCGTAGCTAGTGTGCGGCCAATCACGATGACTGCAGTCAAGACACGCTAGGCCATGTGACNGAGCTGTGCGTGACCAATGCAGTAGCAACGGATGGCTGGTGTGCTTCAGGAAGCATTTGGCCTTGGTGCTGAGTGTATCCTTTGCTCAGAGCTGCGACTACGAGGTGTTCAGTAGGCCATTCCAATGTGCAACCGACGCACTTTGCCTGCGAATCACACAGAATTACGCCAAGAAAGGAAGAAAAGGACCCGTGTTTGGACGCGCAAGATAAACGATGCAGGTCTCGCAAGCAGATTTGCTCCTCAGCTTGTGAAACACTGTACGACCTGAGTCCAGCACATGCAGCACAAGAGGTTTTCACTGTTGCAGTGGTACTGATATGTCGCTGCGCACTTTTGGAAAGCCACGCACCGACTAGAACCGCTGGTCAAGCACTATGGGGACTGACGGCATGCGGCATCTCAGCGACGGAAGCGATGATACTGACAAGCTGGTGCTCTTACGCGCGTCGACTGCGTCCTCGTTTGCGTTGAATATGTCGGGTTTGCTCTGTTTGACCAACGCATCTGTGTGCACGTTGCAGCTGTTCGCCACAGCTCCTTAGGTCCACTTGTCCATACGCCCGTCTGTCTGTAACCTTCACCCTTACATACCAAGTTGCACCACTGGGAAATTCGACCTGTTGTCCAATGCCAATGTCCACAGAGTCGTTGATTGCATGAAGAGGCCCAACTAGTATTCTCTTTCTGCTGTCAGTAACAGTGTCTGCATGCGATCTATACATGCATATGTCATGCTTAAGCAAACATATGTTGCAACATATATATGTGGTACCACAGTCTACAATGTCGATTCTGGGCTGAAAGTGCCTCAAGAAAATCCTTTTGCATCTGCAATGGCTTCCAGTAACCCAGATTCACCACCTTTTACTAAGACCTCTATAGAATTTGTGTGCGACTGCAACTATGACTGCATATCATAAGCATACCTGATCATGCGCACACTCAACCAGCATTGTTACATACAGCTCACTGCAGCAGCTTGTCCATCACAGCATACGCGCGTGTCCCAAACATCACCATCTGCATGGTGATACATGCCAATGCACACCAGCTTTGCATGAGTAGATNAAAGGTCATGCTTGATGCACAGTCAGCGACAGACATGATGCACTGGTTGCAAGCAAGTTTGAGATGGGGCTATGCAGGCAAACGTGAAGTTGACCACTCGCGGCGCAGTAGCAGCATTGCTTGACGGAGCAACTCCTCTGCATGCTGCTGCACTGCGTGGCAACCNCAAATTGTGTGCCCGCTCTTTGCTCTTCTCTGCTTCTTCATCTTTAGCCTGCATGGCAGCATTTGCCAAGCTTTGTCNTTCAAAGACCTATTGCACCACGTTGCCGTTGTCCAGCAGCAAGCTAGATTGTGTTTGCTGAATATCAATGCAGAACCAACACCTGTTGCCAGTAGTGAATAGCCTTGAAAGTGTGTTGCGTTTGCAGGGCGCTGGATGCCACGGCATCTGCTGCTGTGAGGTTGATCAAGCAGTACCCCTTGGGAAGGTTGTTTGTCTTTGTGTATATTGTGTCTATACACTTGTTCATATACATTCTGATCGATAAAATGCAGACTAGTGCTGTAGACCACAGTAGCCACCCAACACTCACCTTGGATGACTTGAACTCGCGCATGTAAACCATTTACATAGCCTTTTGAAGAGTTTCGTATGCAGCTGATGCTAGCCATCAGGTACCGGCCATGTATATCCGCCATGTACATATATGGCAATACTGCCTCAAACGAATGCTGTTATTTCATGCAGCATTGCATGAGCCCCGCAGGCAAATTTGTGTTAGCACCGCCACAAGGCGAGAGTATACATAATTATGTTCTGGGTCCAATTGCTACAAGGCAAAAATCGTAACTATGGTGCTTTCAACACAAACCCACTGCTGTAACACTAAGGGGGTAGCAGGATATGCATGACAATCGTGAAGCTGTCAAAATCACTGGACTAAACATAGTGGCTGTGACAGCCTGGTGATTGTTATGCATATCTTGTTATCCCCCCTACCTTGCAACAGCACATGTGCACACTCTTGAACAAGCTCACATCATTGCTCTGTTCACGTCACAACTAGTATAGACACTTGATAGACACTGAATTGTGCATACTACAAGATCAAGTAAGTGGTACAGCTACAGCTACAAGCACATCTTTGAACAGACTAGTACGGTGGGCGTTAGAGACACCAGTGCGGTTTTCAACATCAAGCTTTATTTGACCCTCGCTTGTAGTATCATGCAAGAGGGCGCTACAGAAAGCCAGCCTTATAGACCTAATTAGCTTGAGTCCTCTGCGTCTGACTGGTATGGGCGCTGGTGGTCCACGCCGTTTTGTTTCTCGTCCACTTCGTTGGTGTGGTAGAGCTGAGTGACAAGCTCCTTCCCGCTGCAGCCGCATCAAATATCAGCCCATGGACAGACACATGTTGAGTTTGGGCGCCTCTGGCAGACCAAGCCACAAATACGCACAGGCGGCCTTGCAGCACCTCGTGACGTGTGATAGAATAATCAGTGACAGCTAGAAATAACATGCACAGTCATCAAACAGGCTCATGCAGTTGAGAGCAACTCACTCTTTCAGGGCAGTGCGCATGTTATAGTGGTCTTTCCTCTTGTCTGCAAAGCGCATTTTTTTGTCGGTGCTGGTGGCAGAACTAGAGGTGCCCTCTCCTGCAGCACCTTCAGCATCTTCACTGTCACGCGTGCTATGCAAGCTGTCCCCGCTGTGACAACTGCTAGCTCTGTAAGCCCCTTCTTCTGCTGTTGGCTCTTCAAACCTGCAAAACACACCTAACTGTGGCTTGTGCATCAAACTCAAGAACTCAGCAGGTTGGTCTGTCTTACCTCATGTGTGCATCTGCTGGTTCAACTTTAGGATGCCCCTGCAGAACCACAATCCTATCTGTGTCCAGACCTGCATCTGGAAAGTGCTGTGGAAAGCATGCATGCATGCAATACTTACACTGCAGCTGCTTGAACTCTCACATCTCACTGTTACAGATCAAGCAGTTGACAGGAGCACGAAAGTACCTTGTGTGCTCATCGTGTTTCTAATCACTTTCTGTAATCTGACAGCTGAGTGGCAGCATGTGCATATGACAGGAGCAAGATGAGACCCAGTGTGGCCCTTCGTATTCCACCGCCAATCAGGTGGCTTACTGTGCTGTGGAAGAGCCCCAGACCTGGCCTGCCCTATTGCAACTTCCTGAAGATCCATACACTGGCTTTGCCACTCAGACCAACGCCAGTAATGGCTTGAATATCAGCACAGCTCCGCTGCTGTACACTGGGAATAACAGAGCCATTGCAGACAACCTGATGACAGCCTTGTTTGCCAGGCAGCAGTCTCTAGGTGATGCGCAGCAAGCAACATGGTGCATGTTGTACCCTGGATGCATATGACATGTTGGTGCACTGTGAAATGTAGCAATGTATACTTGTCGTATGNCCTGGACAGCACCCAAAGCAGAATTAGCTTGCTTGAGTTGAAACCTAGTCTTGTGCACAAGCAGTCAGATATCATGGACATGCAATGCTTGCAGGCATTGTATGACTAATGCCTACTTCAGCTGCTACTGCTTCCCACATGCCCTTTCGAGATATTGGGATTCCATCCCTATCATGTTATGCTATCTTTTCCTAACACATCATCACTTTGCAATTTGGCAGCGAGCTTCTGCATTGACGTGATTGTCACCAGCTGCACTATCAGCTGTAGCTGATGTTGCCAACTGTGATGTGATGTAGCCAATTGTGATGCTGCTCATTAGTTCTAGCCGCAAGGGCCTATGCACGCCTGCAGATGCTTCTGCTGCATATGGTAGGTCAGCAGCTCATCTTGTGCTTGTACACAGGTTGTGATGACGAGATATGCGCATGCGTCCAACAAGCTCCTGGGTATTCAGATTGATGCAGCCATCAACCCAGGTCAGCACTTGATCGTCCGCTAAGAAGCAGTGCTGCATGCTCTGTTCCAGCTGTTTGCATTGTGCTGCCAGTCAGATGTACAGCCATCAGAGCCATCAGAGGTCGCCAGANCATTGTCCACCTTGCACCCTGTATCTGCTGCCACCAACACTGTTCCTGTTGCCTGCAGTTCTGGTCGCACTTGTGTACATGGTGCGCCGCCAATCGCCTTGCACAGCCTTCCACAACAACAGCATGCAGGGCATGTTGCCCTCCATCCCACCCTCACTGCACAGCCCCAAAGCAGGATCGTCCACCCCATCCCAGCAGGCCATGACCACCCTGTATGATATGCACCCCAGCCTGGACTGCGGTAGGAGGGCACGCAGTGAAAGTGCTAGGCAATACCTGTCGGCCAGGTATGTTCGTGAGCACACCAACCTGGCCCTGCTTTACACTCTTGTCTGATTGGCTTCATGTTGTTTGCATGCTGAGGTATGTCCTCGGGTGCACAGTAAGGTCGTGCGGTGCTGCATAGTAGCAGGCTAAATAAGGTCAATGGCTTGCATCACAGCATCACTGATGTTCCAGTGTTGCTCCAGTCTGTGAGTGTCTTGCACGTCCTCTCGTATGTGCGACACCATAAACGGGATGGGTTGGTCACACCTTGTTCAGACGCACAACCAATGGCTGATCCTGCACAGCGAATAACTAGCTTGTTGACACCGCCTGTGACTTGCCTGCCATCAGGTCCAGCAGCATGCCCATGCGTCCCTCTGACAGCACAGCATTCCTGGAGTATTTGCCAGAGGTGCAATTGGCCAGGCAGCAGTTCATCCAGCAGACAGAGGCTCAAGAGCCCAGGCGGTCCCATAACTTCGGTAAGCTGCAAACTGCTCACTGCAAAAGAGCAGTCTGCCCACATGAATAGTCACTGCAGCATGGCTGCAGCATGAACATGGCAGGAGTTTGATTGCTGCCTCTATCGAGCCCTCACCCATGGCATGACACTTTCCATGATCTTTTCTGTATGCCATGCTCAAGCAGCCCAAAAAAGACAGAGAATGCAAGACATGTCTCTGCGGCAATGTGGTCTCCTTCATGCTGCCTCATGTAATGGCAATATGCCATGCAGAGTGTACGCGGCCATGCAGATTGTACAAACGACACATGTGCACAATGGTGTGAGATGTGATTCTGTAGTCACCAGGAACGACAGCATGCACAAAGAGCGGGCTAAGTACCTCCCACTCGGATGCTGAGCCCAGTCCAATATCCTTGTCATCTTGCTGTGCTGCACCCTCTTCTGCAGTGGATGCCTTTAGCTGTGCTGGTGCCCCGCATACAGCTTCGGCGACCACCCTGGCCTTTGGGAGTGGGAAGGCTCTTGATGTGTTGCCTGCTATGCCCTGTGAGGTGATGGCAACGCATGAGCATGCACTTACATGTCTAAAGGGGAAAGACGACACGCATAATTAGGTGCATTGGCTTTCAGTGTGCATGTTTGTGCTGTTACTCCAGGCACACTTTACATGCAGAACAACTTGTGCAAGTGCCGCATACCACAAAGGTTGTGCATGATGCATACCTTGGCTGCAAGAGCTTTAGTTCTGCGACTGCCGACTCTGTCAAGCAGAGTGTCAACTGAGTGCCCACTGGCACCTGCGAGTGTGCCTGCATGAGCAATTGTGGGCAAATTCAGCACAGAACAGGTGCACCTGCTGACTGATCTCTGGCTGTCAAGGCAGAGAACTCACTGACCTGACGCCGCCTTCCCATCAGCTTTGACGTCCAGATCTGCAGACTGTAAGGCGTTCACAGCATTCGCCAGTTCTTGCGCTTTGCGCTTGGGAGCCATGTCTGGCCTTGAACGGTATTCGTGAGCCTCCGCTTGACTACACGTTCGTCTGAATAGGTCGCGCCGCTATGCGCATGCTTGACGTGCAAGCTTCTTCCCTGAGGAACGCGACGCTTGATCCGGGAGCAATACAATCACCCCTATTGCTCAGGTCAACGTGCTCATGCAATGCATGCTCTGGTGCATNATTTTCATTTGCCAGCAGTCTGCCACTTGCATGCTGGCTGCTGAAACAAAAATTGCCAGTATGGTAACCTTTTCGACATGATATGTCGTTTGATTTTGTAGACGTTTGGTCTCTGATTCAGCAATGTGATTGTGAAGGTGCGTGACTCTGGTAAAGACAAACACACACAACAGATGCAGAAGTGCCTATTCAGAAGTTTTCAACCTGGCATTGCCATATACCCACAACAGCCAGCAGCGATGCGCAGAGGAAGTCAGCAAGGCACCTGACAGCAGATCCCTCAACTCTGTCAGGTGCGTCCAGCCAGTCAAGCAAGGGGTCCACATGCACCCACTTGCCATGCTCTGCTGAGTTACAGTACACTTCAGCCCAATGAGCTGCTCCCTCATCTTGCTGACATGCCTGTGCTGCCACTCCTGCCGGACAGCAGNAGGGCGTGCATGGCGTGCGACTGACCCAGTATGCCAAGTACGGACCAATCCCCACTTTGCAGCAGCATCCTTGCTCATGACATGCACCACATACAGGGGTGTCTTGGTCAGCCGGGCCAGCTTGATTGCCCTTCCTGTGGCTTCACCCTGTAGACAAGATGAATTGTCACTCCCTTGCAGCAGTGTGTGCCATGAATCAGGGCGCTGCTAGTCATAAACATACAAGCTTGTGTATCAACTGTCACCNTGTGCCTTTGCCTGGAAGCAGCTTAGACGATAAGATCAAGCAGCGTGTGCAAGCTAGACAGCAACGGGGCAGCAGCAAGTACACACCTGAGGTATCAATCACACTCGACTGCCTCTCCTGATCCCTTGTACACACAGCATAAATCAACAGCCCAATGTCAGATTGTACACTGTAGAGTGGAGGCAATGCGATACCTCTGGGCAAGCGCAAAGCAAATGCTGCATTCCAGCCAACTGATGATTCAGACGATGATGACAACATTGAATCCAACATCAGTTCTGATGAGGCACTTCCTGGCGAGCTGGACTCTGATGCTGATGACATCATGGACAGCGATGATGACAGCCAATCGCAGGCATCTGCCTCTGCTGACGACACCGACAGTTATCTGCAACAGCAGCAGGATGAAGGCGATCCCAGCTCTGATGAAGACATGCCTATTGCAGCTGAGCGGCAAGGTGCGGCAGCCAGGAAACCCGCAGCTCTGCCCAAATCTGTATCTGCTGTGAACACAAAAGCCCAGCAGCCTCAAACGCAGGCTAACCAGCAGTTACTCAGCAGCTCTGCAAGGGATGTGGAAGATTACAGCGAAATGGAAGATGACAGCGAAGAAGAGGAGCAAGGCAACGAGGATGCTGCAGCATCTCGGCGCAACAGCCATGAGGTGAGGTTTGTGTGCTTATGTCATTGCTGCTTGTGCTTANGACTGCACAGACAAGTCATTCCTGCTCATTGTGGTGAGTGGCCCATCCGCAGGTCCGCTGGGCAGTTCCACAGGAAAGATCTAACCGGACGGCATCAGCCTTGGCGCGACATCACAGAGGGTGTTCACGGTCATGATGTCAGCACAGACGGCATTGTCATCAAGGGCATTGACCACATGAAGGTAAAGCTTCTGCAGCATTCGTAGACACACCAGATGAGGGTGGACATCAACACTCCTCTCTGGGCGCACAAACAAGCTCAAACCCAAGCACCAGCAGATTTCTACTTGGCGCTGCACCAGTCTGCCTTCCAGCTAGGCTTGACAACAGCATCAACAAATCTGTACAGGAGCACCCTTTTCGTGCTAGCTGGCAGAAAAGTGTGGCTCTGGAAATACTTCACAGATGTACTCCCCATCCCTTGGAGGCATGGCAACTATACAGCCACCCACCAGGAGGGGGAGGGTGACNCCATAAATTGGTTCTCAGCCGCTTTACGAATTTGGCGAATTGTGCTGTCAGCCGCTTCGCGATATGAGTAATCGCTACATCCCGCATTTGTGCGGTGCAACCGCCTATCACGGGGTTTACGCGTGTGGCATGTCCGGTGATGCAAGACGATGAGCTATTTTACTCAGACTGCCCTGCTATGATTTGTCGAATTGTGACTAATGGTACAAAAACGCTGTGACACTGTTTACAAGTATGCAAGAAGCCATATTCTGTAGTACCACCTATGCGCTAGACTCAATCGTATGGCCTGATATGCAGAACCTGGCTCTTCTCTTGGCTGCACAAATTGTTCTAGTGTGGTGCAGTTTCGCACCAAAACATCAGGAAGCCTTGGCTGTAGCGAATGAGACCTAAGAAAACCTTTTGCTGTGTTTTGGCCTTGTGTATAAAATTTGGCAGCCTCAGCATTGCGAGCTGCCTTTCCATCATAATCACAAAGCTTTAACCAGGCTGTCAAGGCAGAAGCAATAGCACCCAATACAACTACTGCTAAGTTTGCCTTGCCAGTGTCTGTCTTGCCCATTACAATGCCACCAATGATTGCAACAGCAGCTGTACACAGCAGCTGTNGCTATGCCTCGTTCTGAGTCAGAAGCCTCACCTCACACTGCAAAGCACAGCAGCTTTGGCGAAGTTGATGATGAGGGTGAGTTGGCTGAGACAGGGAGTACTGGCCTTGCAGCCTATGTCCGTGCGGGTGTGGGCAACCTGGCCTCAGACAGCGCCTATGTCACCAGAGCAGCTGTCACTGCAGCAGTGCAAGCGTTGAGNTAGCGGTGCAATTGGACTGCTTTCCGGGTTGGCTTGAGTCACTTGGACTGTCACTGCAGCAGCAGGGTTGCGATTCTCAGGTGGTGCCAGAGCTCTCCCTGGTCTGGCGATGATCCTGAGGGAGGGCAGTCCCAGGACGCCCTGCCCCTGCCTGCGCCCCACTCCTGGTGCATTTGCTGGCGCTGGTGCTTGCTGTTCTGATGAGGATGCCAGAGCACCAGCAGCGTCAACAGCAGCACGCGCTGCTGTTGCACCCTGAGTAGCAGCTGAGAGCAAGCGTCTCTGTGCCGAATTGGCATCACTGCTGTCTTGCAGCTGCAGACTCACATGCAATCCCCGCGTTCTCATTAGCATGATGTTTGCTGATGCACTGTGCTTGACTGCCCAGGTTGAGTTGCTTGTCAAGCCTCAACAGGTCTATTGGAAGTTCTTCAGTTTTGTACTTCTTTGTGTTGTTGCTTGTTCAAGCTGAGTAGGGCCTCTCCAAGCATGACCATTACACGTGCTAAACACAGGGCGTGAGGCTAGACTATGCAGCATGTGGCAAGAAGCCTTCGACGAAGGCAAAGATGTTATAAGTGAAGGAGCTGTCCAGAAGCTGCTGCTTTTGGCACTCACAGTGCAGCAGTGGCACGCAGCAGCTTGCTTTGCACATATAATCTGCGAAGGTACACCAGCTCTCGCGCAAGTGGCCTTCGATCTCATTCTGGAACAAGCACGCAAATGGGGGCGAACCACGCAGGCCAGCGTCTTGTCACGAGGGCTCCCTACCGTGAGTGACACCCTCATTGTAGCCCAAGGCAAGCAGACCTTCAGCTCAGAGAGCAGCAATGGGCAGACCTCACAAAGTCGGCATGCAGAAAAAATAGTCCTTCACATGCACGCAGAGGTAACTGTCAAGGATCACATGTGCTCAGGAAGCATTTGCATTGCCTGTGCCCTATTTGTTCATCAGCTGAACATCAGTGCGCTACGGTGTGACATGAGCTTTGCAGTGATCCTGNTGGATGCCATTGCTTCAAGCACATCCGCATACCTAGGCCTTATGCCTTACAAGACAAGTCTTAGTGTAGCTGTCAACACTGAGCATGATATGACATAAACAAGGCTGCTGTTTCATGGTCCATCATCGCCTGCAGTGTTGGGAGGCAGCAGGCATAGGGCTACCATCTGTGTACATAAGAACTCCATTGTTCTGATGCGCTTCTGGTTGCAGTGTTGGTGATTTAGCCATATAGACTTGGGCTTGAGAAGCTGCAGTTGCTTACAAGGTGCTGACAATCCCCACTAGCTCACCAGGGGATAGCTTCATGCTTGTAGTCATACCAGTTGCCATTCAGGGGCAGATTGCTCTCTAGTAGAGACAACAAACCAGCCACACTGGTCTGTGTGTCGATCAGCCCGCTGTTGTTTGTCATGTCAGTCTTGACCCAGCCAGGATGAAGCAACACACAGGTGATCTGATCACCTTCCAAGTCAATTGAGAGGGACTTGTTCACTGCAGTACACAAACGATGCAAGTCAGTTGCAAGCGCGACCACGTCATGAGCTGTAGCAGAGCTTCATGCCAATGACTCATGTGACTAGGTCAAGCCACACTCTGAGGGACATTTGCAATTGCATGATACATGTGCTGCCATGTATTGCAGAAACCTGAGCTGCCAAACGCCATGGCAACTTGCTGTCAGACAAGGTTGCCACACAGGATGCCACATACCTACTACAGCATACGGAGTGACATGACCCAATGCTGCTTTAAGTTGATTTTGCTTCATTTGCACAAGGCCAGCGACTATGTTAGAGAGAAATGCTGATGAACAGAATTGCTGCGCATGTTTACTTTGAACTTTACCTGTCTGCTTGGTTTCAATGGCCTTGCAACATGTTGTATGCTGGCATNCTCTTCGTAAGTGTTGCGCTCGATAAGTATTCGAGCTCATCCAAATACCCTGGTACCAACGCATCTCCAGATGAAGTGTCCGGGATGAGCGACATAGTCTGCACACTGCTACTCCTGCTACAGCGATCTGTGAGTCACATCTGATCACTCAACACAAGCCGCATTTTGCGCTGGCACAAGGTGCGCTGGCTAACATGTTCCATAGATGACGTGCTCGATGCGGCAAGGCCCGCACTGCGCATCGTGTCGCTCACGATTTACCGGTATCACGCATTCAAGTGTACAAATGAGAATGGGAATCCAGCTGCAACTTTGACTTGCAACTTCAGGCATTGACCTAAACAGGCAATACGCGCAACAACACAGACCATGCAGCATGCGCGTTTTGCAGCACGGTGTGCGCGATGGGATCCATTGTGCTTTGCGCCTCCGCCATGTGTGTGAAGTTCGTTGCGATTTGTACGTGACTGCTGCTCGCACAGCAGCAGGCGAAAGCGCACGAAGCCTGCATCCACACGGGGTCAACGTGTCGCACGGATAATGTTGGTGCTTGAAGGCGCGCCGGGTTCTGTACGCGCTGCGAACGCGAACTGCAAGTGGTGTTCACGTGCACGTGGTTTGTGCTTGCATGCGCGGTCACTGCACCCTCAACAGGTCCGTAGTGATCAGTCTGGCTTCGTGCCCGCTGTGCAATCATTGTGGACGCTGGCTTTCAATGCGCAGAGCTGTGAGTTTCAGTATTGGCCTGTGCAGACGATCAGATGTCGCAGGCGAGCCAGACGTGTGTCCCGTGCCTGTATCGCAGAGGTAAGCACCNAGATGTTGCTGAGTGTGCACAAAGGAGTCCTCCAAATTGCGCGCGCGGATGCTGCGGCCAGTGTACTTGCTGCAGTGCACCCAGGTCTGGGTGATCCTGTCAACCCATAGCTGCAGGAAGCAACTGGGAAAGCTTGACCAGCGCGTACAAGCCAAGATGCAAAGTAGAGGCAAGCAGACTGTGCTGTGCTGTTGCAGGCGTGTACAAGTATATGTGTGCACTGCTGCTGATGCGCCTTATGCCCATGAAGCTTGGCGACTGTTGGATCACAATCAAGACATCATACCTCAGGAAGACAGGGGAAAGCACATCATGTGTACCAAAAAAATCAAGGAGGTGTCAGGTGTATTGCGCTGTCACAAGCCAATGCTGCT
Source organism: Trebouxia gelatinosa (assembly GCA_000818905.1). Taxonomy (NCBI): domain Eukaryota; kingdom Viridiplantae; phylum Chlorophyta; class Trebouxiophyceae; order Trebouxiales; family Trebouxiaceae; genus Trebouxia; species Trebouxia gelatinosa. Next base: position 7,715,128 of record KN805367.1, read on the forward strand.
GCGGCAAGGTATGTCAGGTTCCTTCTGTGAACACTACGTCTGCACATGTTTGTGTCAAGTCTGTTGTTAAGCTATGCTCGACATGTGTTGACTCAAGGGACAGACAGAAGCTCAATTACATGTGTCAGGCAAGGAACACTGTGTGCATAGCCAATCACACTAAACAANATATATAGACAACTGTGCGCTTCAAAGGTTACACGCCATTCAGCACTTTCTGGTCACGAGCTTACGTTAAATACCTGTGGTTGTTTTGCTGGGTTTGACTTACGTGGCCCTGGCCCTGGACTTGTGACAACATCGTGGAAGCAACGCTGTCATGAATGCTGGCACAAGGGTCACACGGGGCTCCAAGTGGCGTCATCACGCAGGTGTGCAACATGTGCCTGAAATGAGATGACACAGCAGCAGTCAGACAACCAGACGCCAAAAAGGAAGACTCGATGATGGTGCAGCACGTTTTGCCATTGGGTTCTGAGCATTCTAATATCTTTTTGCCGAGCAGGGGCTAGATGACCTTTGCGTTCATAGAGATCCAGCATCATCAATGTGAACAAGCATCAGTGTCTGTACAGATCTGCCACAAAGTTTCCTGTAATTGCATAGGCCCTCCAGACAGGAGCCAGATGATGGTGCTGGTTTCTCGCCGACATGCAGCTCATACAATAGTCAAATGTGGCGTTCATGAACACACACCATCAACTTCAGCTGTGTGATTGCAGGCCCTCCAAGCAGGAGTCAGATGGTGATGCTGGATCTCTGCAGAGACGCCATCAATGCAACAGCCAGCATCAGTGAGCACCGNAACATACTCATGACCATTCTCTGACATCACTCAACTGTTGTCCCATGCCCACACTGGGGGAAAGCAATACCCCTGTGCAACTTTTGTAACCTTAGTTCTATGCCTACCGCTTTGAAGATCAAGCTCTGCATCCTTGAGCATCGTTGCTTGTTATCTGAAGCTTCCCTTTAACCTTGAACCATTCCAGAGGCATGCTGCTGGTCTCCTGCTGGTCCTGATTGAGCTCACAATCCATGTGACTCGCATTCCCCTTGTGTGGTGCAGATAGTCTTGTTGCTGGATGTGGACTTTCTGCCTCCAGAGGAGCTATCACGTATATTCAGTGACAGGGGGGAGTACCAGTCCACCTTGCTGCACCTGTACAACAATGCCGTCATTGTGCTGCCGGNATTTCATGATATGGCTTTCACTGGCTGTCAGTACTGGCTGCTTCCTTTTGTGTAATCGGGAACAGACTGGACAGCCGGTTTTGAGTCCAGAATGACAGCTGATCCTGATTTGCCATTGGTGACCATAGCAGCAAATCCAATGAGCTGGGTGAGTACTATTATTGTGTACTCAGAGGACAAGTCAGAATTCCTGATTGGGTTCCATTCCTTGGCAAGGTGGGGGACCTTACNGGTCACGCTGCAGTGTGACCTTGAGGCCATCAAGCTTCGCAGGGCTATTGCCATTATTGCACTGAGCCTGATTGTCCTGCACCAGCAGCCCTGATCATGCAGAATGCCTACACGCTTGCAGAACAAAAATAGCGTGCATTCATGAGGGTTAGAAGTTGTCTCAGCTGCATATCAAGATTGTGTATCTTTTGCATGCATTCCCATTAGTGCCCATACCATCACCCTCAAACTCACATTCGAAGGGTGCACTTCACAGTACGTAGCTATGGACCGCTAACATAAACTCTAGCTAGCCAGCAAGATCAATCATGTGCATGTCTAGATGCATGATCAGACAGTATCTCACTACATGCAAACATTGTTGACACCATGCGTAGNGCAGTCTCCACCTTCGGCAACAAGAACACCTACAGTTGCGGCGGCACAAGTCCAAAGCAAGGCCTATCTGTGCTGATCTGGACGCAGCTTGAAGTGCGCACGACACGCCAGCCTTGCAGCTTGCGTGTGATCTCACACCAGGCTGTATCCCAGAGGTGTGCTAGCAGACGGCACCTCCGCAGTGTCAGTATGTTGAGTCCCGCAGCGCACCAACATGCACATGCCATAACACACTTTGGCTGCGCCAAACTCCACGTGTAGCAAGCTGAAATATACCAGGTACAACTTGTGGCTGCATCTCATACTGAATAGTGTATGCAGAAGCACATCTCTTTGAGACAGATGAAGATGCCAATGACTTCAGCGCAGGTGCTTAGTGGATGGCTACTCATTGTGAAGAGGCGCGTTCCGGCTGCTACATCAACCCCAAACATCCTGAATACCTACTCACTGCGAAGAGCGCGTTCAGGTTCACTCTGTGGAAATATCTCAATCTTTGCAGTTTCTGTGCAGAAATTTACGCATGGTGCGCTGCAGGAGGCAAGCAGAATGAGAATTTTTTTATGGGCAATCTTGACCAAGACCGACTTTGTGAGAGTCTCATTATGCTGATGCCTGGATGTGTGCTTGGCTATGCTATGTTGTACAGCACAGCACTGCTGGCCAGGCATACTGTTATGCTATGCCTGAAGACCAGCAACNCTTCACTATCTGCTCACTATCTGCTCAGCGGGAACATATGTCATATGCAGCTAACATGAAGCAGTGCAGGCTATGTCTTGCTTCTGCTATCAAACACCCAAATGGCAAAGATGTGACAGCAGCAGGTTTTGTGGTTCAGCCTGAGCACCAACACATGGCACACTCTCCTTCAAATCAGTTCTAGGTGCCTTGTGATGACTCTGCCTTAGTGTAACAAACTCGCAACACTGTGGGTTTCCCAGTAATGGATTGTTCCTGATACAGCTATGTCATTGTGTATGTATAAGTCGCAAGCAGAGTGCAGTCAGCTTTCACTATGCAAGACACCAAGCTGCAGGGGACAGATTCAACCAGCATGCGAAAGCCAAGCAGTGATGCCTGGTCCCTGGTGGGAAGCCACATGGGGCTGACACAATACATGCAAACATGGACATGCCAAGGTCGCTCATCACCTGCTGCTGGTCAAGGCACATTCTGCGACGTGTGCATGAGGAGGTTCGATCTCAGATCAGTCTCATGCTGACTGATCTGAGGATGAAGCTCATCATGCGTCATAGTTGCGAGGTGTTCCTTGATCAGCAGCAGGTGAAAAGGGTATGGTATGACGGAAACTACGCGTGATACAAAATCAAGGTGCCCCTCGGACCAGAATGGCTTTGTACCCACCCCACATACATGGTACACCACACTATGTGCTGCTTGGGGCAGACACATGCATGATTATGCACTTGCAGAACATTGAGCAGCTATCGTTGCAGNTGCAATTTGTGCTTGTGTACAAGCATCTTCTGCATTGTTGTGTTGTGCTCACATGCCCGGCTGCATGACTCATCGTCATGGCGCTTTTGCACAGCCAGTTGCTGCCTGGTGTGGCGGTGCACGATCTACTGGCTTGCTATGTATCTATATGTTACCAATAACAAACTGTGCGCTGCATGCTGGCAGATGTAGCANAGTGCCTGCAATGATCAAGCGACACAGTGCCACGTCAGCGTGATTACATCAATGGCTCGACAAAGTTGCGCCATTCCACAAGCAAGGAAAGTCAAGAATGTAGTGCCGAGATGTACAGTTGGACACAATCCACCAAACAGAAGTGAAAGGAAGGAGAGAAGGGGTTTGTGTGTGAGAAGCCTGAGCCATGTCCACAGCAACTCATGTCATGTTCTGTAAAGAGTGTGTGGACAGCTACAGGTGTTGCATCAGCTGCGGATTTGCCTAGTCTTGCCTGACACGAAGCGAAGGCTGTACTGGCCAAAACTGCGTGTCAAAACATGCTTGCAAGCAGCAACACGCTGCAATGACAGCAGCTGATCAGTGAAAGCCCCACAACTTTCAAACATGTCAACACAACCATTACAACAGAAGTCGGACTGTGAAAGGCTAACCCAAGACAAGCCAAGACATGAGAGCAGCTATACAAGAGCACAACGTGTCAAGCACATCCAGTAGACTGCTGCTATAGGCATAAGCTTTGCAGCAGAAATTTGACTGTNCGTGCTGAAGTTGTCTGCGCATGTGCTCTGCAGGGGCGCCATCAAAGCCACATTCATCATCTCGGGCCTCATGGTGTTCGCAGTTGTAGCAGCTACAGTTGCCATCAGGACTGGATTTGTGGACAGCATGAGAGGACGGCAAACTTACCAAAACATCGGTGACAGTCATACCAACAGGCCTAGCAGTGGCCTTCAGCTCAGCTGAGGCGGTGTAACAAGCATGTTATGGTGATCATGCAACATTGTCCCGTGTCATGTTGTCTTGCTCAACACTGGTTCTATTCAGATGCTGATCCGATTTTGGATGTATCACTTGTGGGCCTGTCAATCTCCAAAATACAGCATCGATAACTACACAACTACAAGGGGATCATACATTCAACTGTAAATTGGGTGTGAGATATGCATATGGTGTCTCCACATCATCACAAAAGTTTCCAATCAAATCAATCATGCCCATGCTACAAAAACACAGCAGATCCTGGCACAGCTGAGAATCATAACTTCTGATGTAGATAAGTCTTAGCAAACCCTGCGGTTATATGGTGGCATTGTTCCCAAGCATGAGTATGGGATAGCTGGGCTGCTATACTGCTGACACACTACTCATTGCTGCCAACACAGAGGCTGTTGCTGACACTGCATCACCCAACAGCACTGTTTTGTGCTCNTGGACAGCTCTCGAACAGCTCAGAAGGCCCCCTGCAACTTGAAAGCATGTGGCCATAAGCACATGGGTGTCGCATCTTGTGATGCCTGACATGACTTGCATCTATGCAAGCATATATGCGTAGACAGCGTCCCCTGCATTGCCGACTGTACATCATCGCCAACACATAGCAAATTGAGTTTGCTTCTTTACACATTGGTAGATTCGTGGGTGTATGCATATGAGGTGATCACCTTGAGGTGCCCGACGCGACTTGTAAGTGGGTGGGCATGTGCGCATGAGTGCCTTCTAGCAGCTGCTCAAACTCTTGCAGCTCTTCCCGGCTGGGGCTGGCGGGAGCAATTTTGTGGCTGCTGTGATGACGAATTGGGGCTGACTGTGTCCTAAATAGCGCTGCAGTGGCAGCGTGCTTCTCACTCCAACTGTCTTCGAGTGCACCGCCTCCTGTTTGCAGCTGCAACCTGTACAGTAAAGATGCCTGTGTTAAGTATGGGGTTTGCAGAAGCTGCATCCTGACCACATGCTGCACCCAGTAACTACAGCTGTGGGGTTCTGCCACGCTGCAAGCTTGCAGGTTCGATGCCCACAGAAGACTGCACCACAGTCTCAGACACAAGACAGCATACATGCACGCTTGACACAGATTTTTGGCATGCTGACATGCAAATGCTGATAGCGCACCTGCTGACTGAGCTATCTGTAGTGTCCAACAGACTGCTGGAAGGCTGCCGCGCAAAGTGCACTCCTGCATGTTGAGGCCGAGCATAATGGGACTGCTGTGCCACGCAAGGTGTCAGCACTGACTTGGGCANTCACCAGCCAGAATCTCAACGTGATTACAGCTCTCGCAGGAGTTGACCATGCCTTGTTGCATGGTAAGATGAGATTGTTCACCGGCATACCAAGCTATGCAGACATGTAAGTACACCGCAGTTCTAGCCTGACAACTGCACTTTACACAGCAGAGTTGCACAACAGAACAACTTTTCTGGCACCACGATGATCAGAGCATGCTTGTGCTGTGTATGCTGTTGGAGGCTCGCAATCAATGACACAAAACAGCATGAGCCTGCCGTGTGTAGATTTGGTTACAGATCTTTGATTGTGTGCTANAATTGTGACAACCAGCTGCTTGACAGCTTCATGCCATACATCTAAGCCTACGCTTGCCAAGAATGGCTGGAATGTACCAAGAGCCAACCTACACACGTAACCACGCACGACCTGTCCAGTCTCTACAGGATGTCACCAAATTGGTGTAAGCTACCCACATATGCTTGAGGTGTGCTCTGGGGATGCCCCAACACATCAGGCACAGCAGGCACAACAGGCAAAGCAGGCACAGCCAAACTTCAACAGGTTGTACAACCCCAATTCCAGAGGGGGTCCCCCCATCATTGAGCCTACCGCCGAGGGGGACTGGCCAGCGCACATTGTTGTGCAATGCAATGGCAACATCGGCAAGTTCATGCTGGGCAAGCAGAGTATGGTGTGCATGTGCAAGACTATGTCAGCTGTGCAGACAGTGTGTAGCTGATGCACAGGCGACCTCATCTGACGTGACGACAGAAGCCATTGACGACTTGGAGAGAAGAAATACGGGCATGCACTCGAGGAGCTGCCAGCTGAGGCAGGCCAGGACTTGTACAGTTAACTACAACTCAGGGCAAGTCTCAACGGACTTGACAACTCACCCAGGAGTTGGAGGTGATGTGAGCTCCCATTTGAACAGCATAGTCTATACAGGCAATGGCCGCAGACTCGATCAGGTGACCATCCAGGCCTGTAATGGCCCTACAAGCCATCAGCTTCACACTAGGGCTGACCCCAGAAATGCCCTGGCTGTTGTTTCCCATGGCCCCAATGTTCCCAGCGCAGTGGGTGCCGTGAGCAGCATGGTCCATTGGGTCGCCNCAAGTCAGCCAGACAACCACCTTGAATCCAGTGGTGCAGCACAAAATGGAACTGTATCTCTTCACTCACAAGGGGCCACAGATCAGGCCATGATGCACCATCATCCTGGGCTGCATGTGCCATCCAATGTATTTCACAGGCCTGTTGCGGAAGTGTCACAACTGCCGTACTTGGCACCACCGTGAGCTTGTGTATAAGCACCCTTAACTACCCTAGGTCCAGTTTTAGAGTTGTGGAAAGGCTGTTTTGTAGCTTTTGCACATGGTGTGAAGAGCCCATACCATGCAGCTTGGCTACTGGTGTTGTCACAAAGTTCTGACTCAGTGTTGTGGAAACATCGCTTGATCTGGCTGCGAACAAACAGACACTCATGTGATCCTGGTTCAGATTTGCTTGCCCACTGTAGCTTGTTGATAAGTTGTTGAACCATCAACAAAGGTGTACGTAATTGTTCTGCCATGGTAGACTTTACTGGAGCTTTATGTGGGATGTCTCTAAGGTAGTTAATGTACACTGAGAGTTTTAAATGCATTACTACTAGCAGTTCTAACTGGTACAGGAGGTCAGGACCTATTCCTCAAAACTCACTTCTGGACCGCACAGGTGACAAGAATAGGATTTCTAGAAGGCTATGCCTCCATTGCAGCTGGTGCTGACTCGGTGATNTATTGGTAACTACCATCAGCCAAACCTGCCAGTTGTGGCAGGCATAGACAGCTTCCCTGGGCTTCAGATGCACGCACACAACTACCGAACCAGCACCATGTTTGCTGGCAAGAGAGTCATGGTGATTGGCTCATCGTTCTCAGGTATGAGACCTCGCATCATGTTTAGTGCACACCATGCAGTATGTTGTTGCACNCTCCACCCTGAATGTTGCAGGATAGGGTAACACACTTACTCATTGTTGTATAATTGAGGCTTTACTGCCTTGACAAGATCTTCCTGCAGGCTGCAGGCATTGACTATACCCACCACCCAACACCTGATGAACAGACATTGCCGTCCCCCGTCCCATCCTCCTGCCTGGGTACCCCACCTCTGCCCGCCACCCCCTCCTTTGACTGCAGCCATGCAGGGGGTGTGGCTCACCTTCTGTGTGAGCCTGGTTGCATTGGATCCAGTTTCTGTGATGATATATGTCGGAACTCCCTCACGCCATGCTCGGCTCCCTTCCACAAGCGCCAACCTGCATCAGCTTGCTTGTTGTATGTGGACACCNGATGCAGCGCTGGCTTGAGTGGTGAATGCTACAACATGTGCCACAAGAGGCACATGAGAGGCTGCACTGGTTGCACACAGTCCACGGAGCATATCATTCAGCCTTGGGTCAAGACTGGAGACCCCCATATTTAGGGGTCTATGTAAGCACAGCACACACAGGCGACAGACAGAGCATACTACATGCTGACACATGCATCTTGCAGCACTTCAGCACCAACACAGCGCGTCTGCACACCAAGATTCATGAGGCACACACCATAGTGAGTGACCAGAGGCTTTGAAGTGTCTGCAAAGGCGGTGCTGAGGGCTTGAATGATTCGGGGCTGCATCTGGTGGTAGGCGTCTCCATACTTGGCGCAGATAAAAGCTGCCAACTCAGCAGCTTCTTGCCGTACAGCCCAATGGTCTTCCACTGCACTGCTCTGCATACCACCAGACATTGACCAGATACGACACGCAACAATCTTATCACATTGCAGTGTGACAGCCATATTGCCTTGCACCCTAGATGTTGACCACTGCACTGCTCTGCATCACACCAGGCNCTGTTTGTGAACGTTGCAGCATTTGTACTGTTATTCTGGACTGCACTTAGGACTCAGCCAGCACCGATAGACAGGTAAGTCATTCTTCAGACNATATATGTCGGCGCATGCGGACAAGAAGCCATGCACTGGTGTATGTCACAACAATGTTGCAGCATCTGTTGTTACCACGTGGCATACTGCACATACGAACATTGCTAGGCCTGATCGGTGTTGGGAAATATTTCAAGTTGTCCTGGCGAATGTCAGTCATATGAGACAGTCTGACTCCTTAGGTGGCTGCAGACGCGACAAGGTTTCAGGAATCGTGCCATCTTGACATGCATGTACAGAGGGTCATGCACACATGAATGTTTGACACTGCACAGCGGACCTGAGACGGTGGCAGCCTGCATGGCATTGCTGCGCTCCTTGGTGNACATGCAGCGGTGACCAGACTGTGAGTCAACTGTCACTTGTACACCTGAGGTCTTACAGGCATGCGGGAGCATGCAGAAAGCACCATCAAGCCATGTTGCAGTCATGTGCCATGGATCCATAGCATCCACAGTGCGGCTTTGGCGTCTTCTCTCACATTGCCAGAGGGGCTTGTCTACCTGAGGCTTCAGGCACCATGATTATGATGTTCCTGCTGCTACCATTAAACCTCACAGGAGAGATATACAAGATACACCCTGCCCAGCAAAAATAGCTGGAAGAGCTCTGCCGAATGCTTGTTCAGCTAACATCGTTGCTGCAGCTATGTCATTATTGCCTTGAATTGATATCACATGGCACATGACACATCAAGCTAAGTCATTGCTGCCCATTGGTGTGGCAACTGAGGTTGAAGTGTGACATGAACAGGAGAAGAAGGCTAGGAGGCGCAGCAGGCGCAGGTCCAACCAGCAGACATTGCTGCTGTTGCCCAGCCGTGCTGACAGCATGACAGAGGATGGAGGCAACAAGTCCCGCAGTGAGTCCATGCTGGAAGTGGCCAGAGGCCTCAGTGCTAGCTTGCAAAACATCCGCAGGTACAGTTGCTGCAGATGCTGTGCATTGACCTTTNACACTGAGTCCCTGCTTATGTTGGTTGTGAGCAGGGCATGGAGTAAGCACCAAGTGCTGCCTGGCACCTGCCACACAAAGCACGGTTGCTGCTCACACACACAGGCGTGGTACAGGTGAAGACCCTGCTTGTTTATACCTGCCTCTGCCAGGCTTGTCTCTACATCACTTTTCTGCTCCTGCTGTTCTGCATCAGTAAGGGACACCTCCACATCAGATGCAGCCTCCTTGGCGGGAGATGCTTTGCCGCCCTTAGCAGCGGCCTTTGGCTTTGGCGATGCTGCTTTCTTCCTGGGGGCTGCTTTTTTGGCTGCAGATTTCTTACCTAGCAGCACATGCGCAAGCATGAGCGTTCAATCCAGAGGCAGTGCGATGTCTGTGAATTGGCACAATGACTGGTTTTGGCCATATCTACAGTATGCAGACTTGTGCAGCTGGTGCCCATACATGATAAACAAATGAAGGCAAACAGCACCTGCTGATGCCTGTTTCTGCTCTGTGGGAGCATGGTTGGGCTCCTCNTTACTGATGTGCAACCACTGCAAAGGGACTGCACAGTCTGTATGTGATGCTGTACTGCTGCACAGAATGCTCATGAGNTGTGTTTAAATATGCTGCAAAGCTTTTAGGCTCTTTGGAGTTCAAGCTGAGGAAAAGACTATGTGGGAAGCCACAGCACGTATATCAACATGAGCCCTTTTGCTTTGAAGGGCGAGGATGCAGATGGACTTAGTGTAGCAGCAGCTGTCAACGCCCACCCTGAGCTATTTGGAGCAGTATGCCTGATTGATGCATGGCTGGATTTGAATGCTCCTCCACCTTCAGTTTACATGGATGAAGAGGATGCCAAGCAACTCCTGGGCGACATCACGGTCAGCTTTACCATTGGCCAGCTTTTTGCAACTATTGCTGATCACGCTGTTGATGCTGTACAAGCTTGCGTTCAAGACATTGCGGTCTGCAGGACCCACACACAAGGGCGCATGTCCAGACATATTCCCCAGTGCAGAATGTCCGTGCAATTCCGTACCCTCATCTGCTTGTCATCGCCAACAGAGATGCAAGGTAAGTGGAGGTGCCGTTGCTCATGTGCTACCTGCGGCTTGCCTTGCAGGGCAATAATGCAATTGCTTTGGAACAAACCATGTACCTATTTTTGGCAAGATGTCAACAGCACCTGTCATTGCTATCTATCCATGTGAGGGACGGGGGTACGAACGCAAACAATGTGGACTTGTTAAAATGTTGTTTGTTGACTGGCCAAGTATGGCCACCTGCAGCATTGCCACTGCAATTCATGTACATGCTTTGTCATGTGCACATGCTTCATTTGTCATGTGGGGGCAGTCACCAATCCAGTGGTTGATCATCACAGCTCTGCTTGCAATGCAACCGCATGAATGCAGCTTTACAGCACTGTATACAAAGTGTAAAGGGTTATACTTTGAAATTGCATACAATCATATGCAGTATCACATTGCACAAAGTCATACGCAGAGGTGCAGCTGTTGCATGCCAAACTCCGAANGGCGCAGCCTGCAAGCAAGCACCCGGCACCTCAGCCTGCAGCATTCCTTGTTTTCCGCCATCTGATGAACCCACATACTGCATCTGATGAACCCACGTACTGCTGTCGCTGGCTGCTGCTGTCAAACCAGGTGTATGCAAGCCTGCAAAGATTTACGTGCTTGAAGCACTATCAGACAGGTACGTGCTGCTGCTGTACTGTACTGATGCAAGCTTGCAGGGGGGCCCACATAAAGCTCCTCGGTTATGCTGCAGCGAGCAGCGGAGCATCACATAAAGCTCCTTGTAGATACTGTAGCCCCCTGTTCGCTGCAGTGAAGGTAGATCGCAGGCAGCGGAGATGGCCAAGTTTCAGGATATACAAGCTTGCCAAGAATCGCTGTAAGATTCCTTATTGACAGCTTTGGGGTTTCGGCCGAGCGCTGCAGGGGCCCTTCCAAGGGGGCCACACAACAACATCAATGCCATGTTGTTGCTGCAGCACACAAAGCTGCACTGGGCTGAAGCGCCCTTTTGACAACAGCAGCCACCATTTCCAAGGCACAACCATACTAAATGACTATATAACCACAAGTGGAAGCTGGCAAATGTCACCAGCAGCCAGCGAATGTTCTTCTGATTTGATGGGTTACTGCTGCTTGCTTGGCACACTATAANAGAGTTGTCATGTCGTTATGCAATCCAGAGCATGTGGTGCTCAGCAGGCAGCATGCAGGAGCAGGTCAAGATGCACAACACCCAGCATGTGTACCCAGGACAATTCCCGTCAACAGATGTGGCTTGTTGACATGAAGACATGCATGAAACACCCCAAGCATGAGCTTCCGCCTTTGTAACGAGGCCTTGATGTTCGACCACAGATTGAGCTAAGCGACTCAGTCAGCTTCAACAGCAGTGCATTACACAGCACACAAGCAGTTGGAAAGCCACTTCATTCAGCCTTTGCTTGACCAGCATGGGGCTGTACTGTTCAAAAGCATTCATGCCACATGGTAATGGACTGCATTACCTGCCTCAGCCTCTCGCTCCTCGCCAGCTACATACTGGGGTTGCAGGTGCGCTGCCGCCAAAGGTAGGAACCCACCCGCAAGCATCCTTCTTTGCTCAATGCTTAGGGCCAGCTTGTTGGGAAACCAGCACTGCATCTCATGCAGCAGACGGTATGCTTCTGTGCGATGCCCAGCCTTGAGGAGCTGGACTGGCCATTGATAGCCATCTGCAGCATCACCATTGTGCAGCACCACCATTGCAGCTCATGTATATGCTGCATGAACTTGGGGCTGGATGCATGCATGCAAAAGCTTCACACGATTCATGGGAGCAGGTGCTGGTAGGATGTCCAGCCGTCAACAAGTGCAGCTGTGCTTGCAGTGGGGCCGTATACTTGAATGCGCTTCAAAGCAAAGCAACAAGCAGAGGAGGCAGCTTTTGCATGCCAACTCAAGAAGCACAATGCACCTAATCTGGTGAAGTAGGTCAACACTGCACTGCTGTCACTCCATCGGAAGGCTGCAGCCAGTGCAGACACAGTAGGATGCAGCAGGGGCCATAAGGAGCGTTTGCTTGCAGGGGCTCTCAGAACCCAGTCCATTGAAAAGCTGAGGAGGCGGGTGGACAGCTGTACAACCGCAAGGATATGCCGNTTCCTGCATTATGAAACTCGACGAGGTGTGTGGCAGTCATGAATCAGTGCTACTTATGCAAGTCTTGGGACAGCAATAGTATGTTTGTCTGCAAGCTGACACACCTAGGCACAACACTGCTCAGTCCACATCCTCACTTTGAAAGACTCAGGTTGACTAGCAGCCCTACTGGAATAGACATGAGAAGTGTGACAAACCTTGCTGATGCCCAATTTGTGATCACCCACATTCTCAAGCAGGAGGTTGTATTCATACAGAGCGCAAAAGGCAGGTGCGTGAGTGAGTTAGCAGAGCATGTGGCTCACCTCACTGCAGCCAAAGTACTCACGCAAGTCTTCAATCTTGGCAAGAGGAAGCACCTTGCTGGCAAGCAGCCGGTCAGTCCATGGCTTGACCTGCTCATCAGTTTTCTTCCTGTCTTGATGCAGTAAGAAGNTTACCGATGAACCGTTATTATATCGCAAGATAGCTTGTCTTTAGGCTGCAGGATATCGAGTACCTCAGGACGTGCGTATCGATGGAAGTCAGCTGAGGGTTCCGGTGACAGGCAAGGAAACTTGAGACCCCCATCCGTGTGACACGGCGTGTTGTGCAGGTCTGAGCTACAGCCCTTGTCAACGTGGTAAGCGTTGTACAGACTCTATGCATGCATAACACTCCTGCTCGATGTTCAGCAAAGCTAATCACACAAAGCAGGAAGCGGAAGACTTATCGGGGTGATCGTCAGCTGCAATGATGGCAAGCGAGAATACAAGNCTAGAAAGATGACGTCACTCTGCACAGCTAAGTTATTCCTAGGTTGACACCAAACAACATGAGTACCAGCCACATGACAGATAACAATCAGCTACTCGCTGTAGCTTGAACCACCAGATGTAGATGTAAAGAGAGATCCAGCCTGTATTTTGTCAGGTGATAGCTCACTGGACGAAGACAATTGTGGCTCAGACTCGCCGCTGTCGCTGTCTGCTGAGGCACTGTAAGTGGATGAGGATGAGCTGCTTTGCGACGCTGACCCTGCATAGGCAAGTAGCATGACAAAAAGTGGTGTGTACATTGTCTGCATCAACACAGCGTGTTAGCCCTCAGCATCCTACTCCCCAGTCATGATGTAGGGGATTGACCATGAGGGCATCACAAGTGTCTTGACTTAGCTGGCTAATGCATGAGGTTTGCATTCAATAGAACTCCCTGTGATCACTTTGCCTTCATAGCTGCCCTTTCATGATATGACTGTCACCAGATGCATAAGCTATCTTTACAGTTTTGCTCTGACCACTGACACAGATGGGATGTACTATTATGTGGGAGCATCCTACCTGGCTTATGCACTTCCATACTTGCCAGTGTGTCTGCTAACACAGTCTGACTGGCCACAGCATCATCCACTCGCAGGCAGCTCAAGGTGGCTTGTTCCTGGCTGCTCACACACAAGTGATACTGGTTGTGCTGAACGCAACACTGCTGGACAGCTGCAATGGCAGTGCCCGGCATGTTACTGACTTCAACCTCACGTACAAGCTGACCTGCATGGCGACATATAGATACATGTGGAATGACTTGGTTTCTGTCAGCCACAGATTCATTGATTCAACAGGCGCTTGCAACGGTGCATCAGCTTTTGCAAGTACTTGCCTGTGATGTTTTGAGTACAGCAGCCCCTCACCCATGCTCCTTAGTTGTGAGCTTGGTAAAAAAGGTGAGCGGTAAAATGGTCTATGCCAGGGTCGCACAGGGTTTTCTGCTGTGATAAGTTAGTGCACCTGTCAGAGGTTGCATGAGATACTGGTGGCTGCAGCAAGATGAGTCAGCTGAAAGGTCCACAGCAGCGTTGCCATGACATTTCAGCACCTTGCTTTGAGACAGCTAACATGACTCCTGCAGTAATGATGTCTCACGATGGAATGTACAGGCAATCCGGTGTGACTTAGTGGTTGGCCGCTTGTCAACAGTCTACAATACCATCACCACTGAACCATGGCTTTACCTGGCTTGGCTCATTAGCTTGGCAGCACAGGGTTAAAGTTGTGTGTTAAAATAGTACAGTGCATGGTCAGCTGTACAGACATGTGGCAAGGTGGGGCAGGATTGGCTCAGAACACAGGAGGTGTCACCGGTGGTGAGGGAGTAGCAGCCTAGGTATGCTTGGCCAAGGCTGACCCAGAGGGCGGCTCCCCCGACCACTGTGCCAGGCTGAGCAACTGTGAAAGCTGGCACTTGCCGACCCTCACTGCTGTCCCATATGTCAATTCTGGGACCCTGCAAGGCCAGCCACTATCAATTGCGCCATATTGTAGCAGGCATGCATCAGCTACAGCAACCGACATGCAGCTCTGTCATGCATGTGTCATGCTTCAGTGAGGNGTGCGGCAGACACTGTAGTCTTGCGAGCAATGCTGTCTTGTGAGCAGTTTGGTCGTGCCAATGCACTTGAAGCGCTCATCACTCATGATAGACAGGTGCCACTCGGGGACAGGCTGCTGCTTTGTCGACGTTACACGTGCAGCCATTGCTGAAAACTCGTGAATATATGACAGCTAATCAGTTTGTCAAGCGACAGCCACGCTTGATTCGAATGGCCTTTACCGTCAGGCGCGCGGCTTGCAAACTTTACGATGGTGACTGGGTAACTTGACCGTCAGTGAACTGGTATGAGCCGGAACTGCCGGTGAAAGGCACTGTGCGTTCCAGTGCAAGCTATGTTATCAGGGCTTCGCACCTGATCAGCAGTGCAGCGGTATTGGAGACGAACTAGATTCGAGTGTGAACAAGATTTATTCGAAAGCCATGCCGAAGAAGAACGTTCGCTCAGTTGGAAACTTGGTTTCCGAATCTCAGTGTGCACGGTCTACCAAACAAAGCCTCAGGTTGAGAATTTTATTGGATTTTTGCCAGGCTGAAGTCAGAAGTGGACTTTCGAGAGGAGGAACATGCAAAATGACCATTCACTGTCAACGGTCCCTTAACTCTGTTTGGAGAGTATCTGCGCAGATAGTCAGCTGGACAAGATGGCAGCGGACTACAAGTGTCAAGTGCTTCAAACCGAGTCCNTAATTTATGGACCATTTGTGCAAGAAATACTTGCTCGTGACAGCATTCTGCAGCAGATATGCACGTTTGTCTAGCTACACATTATAAGACACTGTCACTTCCAGCTTCTTGCAGCATTGGCAGAGAGAACACAGCAACAGGTGTGGCTTTGCAGCAGTGGCAGCTTGCATGTGCACAGGACAACACGCAGCAACGGCTAAGACAAGGGCTAATGAGAACGATAGAGATTGCATACCAGAGCATGTGCTTATGCNGCACATTACACATGCAGAACTTTTATATGTATGTGTCAGTAAGCACAGCTGTACACTCGGCACATACCTGAAGCAGGCCCATGTAGACATTCATGACCTCATCGTTTAGCCACGCTCTACTGGTCAGAGTTCTGATATCCTTGCGTGTGATGATGACTCCAGAGTGCTTGTGATCCACAAGCTCTTCTTTCTCGCCTGCCCCTTTGGCAAAAGCTTTGGCTTGGGCAGCCAGCCCAGCCATGAGCAGCTTCATAAACGAAGTTGCCCATCACTCCTGGTTATGCACTCAAAGGTGCTCTTTTTGGGAAGAGCCTATTTGCAGCTGACTGGTACTGTGCAAAGGTTCAGCTGCTCACCAGATAAGAGTCAAGATTGCATGGGTCTGCAAAGACAGCAGGAGGGCAAAGGCTCTGCAGTAGTCGGATGACCATGTCAGTGACCAGCTGGTAATGTGGGGTGGACCACTGCTGCTGTGCTGCAGCCAGCACAACTTTGCCCAGGTACTGCAAGACAGCCTTTGTCCAGGCCAGCCTAGTCATGAGGATTGGCTCTGCCTGCACCACATGCTGCAAGCAATCAGTACCATGCTAAGGTTTCAAGTGTGTTTGCATCTATTGTATTATGTATTGTACATGTCTGCAGCAACTTGTACAGCGTGTGNAGGATGTTCACTTTGTCATCCAGCACCGCAAGAACAGGCCAGGCCTGATAGCCATTTTTTACTGTGCATGCCAGGCAATGGATGACTGCAGCATTGGCAGCTGTATCAGATGTTGTGTTGATGTAGCAGGCACACATCAGTGAGTGACTGGCAACACGTTGTACCTAGGCAAACCGCANGTGCAATATGCATCGCGTTGCATGTAGGTGAGGACCGTACAAACAGCCGGACCGATGAAGCACGTGCTTAGGGGAGCATCGCACCTTGGGCTTGTCAATGTCAGCCGTCTGCGACGAGTTGCTCTGGAAAATCTTGCCCGCTATATTGGCATCGATTGATGGCGCTGATACAGGCGAACTTGTGAGCCGTGTGGCTGGCGCATACCTTCCTGAGCAATGCTTCAAGTGCCTGTTCTGGTTGTTCAGGTGCCGGTCAATGCCAGAAGTCACAATACGGAATACAAGCACCTGGACGAGCCTAACGAGTTGCAGCGCGGAGGCTCCGCGCCGCGTCTGCAGCCCGAATGCAGCCCAGGTCTGGCTTGCTAGTCTTGCATGAATGCNGGCTGGGGATCATGTGTCGGGGTTGACAACAGATCGCTTGAGGGTTGGATTGGCGTGTTGGAGGGTGTAGGTACCTTGTGAAGTGGCAGTGTGGGTGGGTTGTAGGCTGACCGGGTCTTGGCAGCACTAGCAGGGCGGGCTCTGCCTGGCCTGCACAAGTGACATTCAACGTCTTACACACTCTGTGCCACATAAGGAAAAGCTGCTGTGATGGCACCATTGATGAAAATCATAAATGTGCATCAAGCCGTGCACAGGCTGCTGTCTTTGCTGCAGCATATGATCAAACACTGCAGCAGCTGTGTCACTTGTNTGATGTACCTGAGCCCATGCTCAAGACAATTGGCGAGCAGTGTGACTGCACCTCCTCCACATTTAGCATGTTATAAAGCGTTGACCCAAATATGAGAGTGGTGTAAGTTCTGGCGTAGACTTGCAACAAACCAGATGCAAGGTACTCTATTAGCAAAATGAAAGCAGGCACAAACCTATACATGACACCATACACCTGTACACAGCAGCATATGTTGTGAGAAGCAGCTAGCATGCATGTCTTCGTTTTTTTGGCCACAACTGCAAGCTGTTGGCAGGATGGCAGACCAGGGCTATGAATCACCCAAGCGCAAAAACGTACAAAGGATGCTGCTCAGACAACAGCCTGCATGCAAAGTACAACGTACCTGTTGGTGATTCTGTCCAAAGCGGAGTTGCTATGACTGCAGGCTGTCTCAAAGGGATAATATCTGCACAATCAAGGGCCGCTACCATTCAAAGCAAGCTACTGGACTAGTCTCAGCAAGCAGTGTATGCAAGTGCGTCCTTTCACTGTCCTGCCCAGAGACTTGTGCTGACTGCAGGCGGTTGGCAGGAAGGTGACTGCAGCAGACAAAGGNTGATAAGCAGAGCCAAGTTGACCTGAGCCTGCAGGCGCACACGCGGCGTGGAACAGTCCAATTTGTCTCAACCTGCAGCATCGTCAAAGGTTACGTCTCAATGCCGGAGGGGATAAGAGGGTCTGCACAGACCTCACGCATTTTCGAACAAGCGACGCTACTTGGCAGCAACCCCTCTGCTCTGCAGCCAGCCCTTGACACCACCTGCAGCATGCTGTGACAGCATCAATCGGTGGCATCAACTGACAACTTACTTGCAAGACTCTGTTAGGACTGCACACTCTGTTTGCAATATGCCAGAGCCTCAGGCCTCAANAGGCGGGTGTGCCTGCGCTACCTATTACTGCCCTGCCTTCGCTATGCGCCTCAGTCGTTCCAGCAGGAAACACTCAAGGACCTTGCCAAAACTCTGCTGGACATCATCGGAGACAAGTATGCGCCTACGAGGTATGCTTGCTAATGCAGCTCCACGGTTGCACAAGTNAGCTTGACTTACCTTTGTTTTCGTTGAGGGGTGAAGATGAGGCTTCTTCAGCAACCAGCTGCTTGAGGCTTTCCCNTCTAATATGCTGCATTCAGTCGCTTGCCAAAAATAGCTTGAACCATTACTATTGCCCAACCAAAGCTTGAGCATGTGAGCGAACTGCCATTGGTTACAGCCAAGCTTGTCACAGCTGACTTGAAGCTTAATCTACACAGTCGCTAAGGACTGGTACAGACTAGGAGGGGAAACTGGGCCACTCAAGCTGACATTGTTGCATCTGGCTCTTGGGGAATACTGAAAGTGCAAGGTAATTAGCTGGACACGCTCACAGGGAAAACAAGACAGGAGAAGGATGTCTGGTATATACTTGAGCAGGTTCAGCAAAGTCAAAGACAGTTGAGGCTGAACATCCGTGGGTGTGCACCTGCATGTGTTCCGCATGCCTTCTGCTGTCAATGGTAGCGGATTATAGATGCTGGTCTGCTGCACATGACTGCATCCTGGCAATGTTCTTATCACATATTGCAAGTATATTGCAACATTGAATAGCTCGCTTGAAGACAGCCTGGACAGTACAGCTCAATTCTCGGAAGAGTGGGCAGAAACAGTCATGCTGCTTTCTGAAGCGTTCCTCCGCAAGGGGGGTGGATGAGGTCTTGCAGCGTTGCCTGCATGCTTCTGTGCTTTGGTATGTGCAACTTTCCGGGCCTTTCCCGGCTGTGGGTGCGGCGCATGCATGCTGTGTGCATGCAGCTCATGNGCACCACTTTCTCCCCTGACCTTGCTCAAGACAACAAAATAGATGAATGCTGTTTGCTACCAAACGTATCTACCAAGGGCTGTCATGACTCATTTGGATGTTGACTGAGATCTGTTCCCTTTGCTTCCGCTGATTCCTTTTCTAGGCATGCTGTGGTGCACAGGTCATCCAGCAAGCACCTTATGTGGCTGGCAGCAGCCCTGTGCTGCGCANTATCTTGTGATCTGCTGTGACACTCCTATCAGCCACATTTGCCTGCACGCAGGGCAAGGTATGATTCCTGTTTGCACCCGGACATGAGCTGTTGTTGTCATACATTGATGCTGTACATGGGCTTTCAATCTTTGACTGACCTGCAGCAAAGCAGTATACTCTGCCAAGCTGAACTTTGTTGGCTGATCAGCAGCTGCTCTGATCAGTGCTTNTGTGAAGATTGCACGGGATGCAGTGCACTTTGACACTGCTTCATTATCACAGCTTGTCTGAGTACACTGNGAGACACAATCAGGGCAGGCATAGTAATTACGCAGTCATGCTCAGAGTTAATGAGCCTGACAAATCAGACATTGGAATGTATGCAGGCCATCTGCTCGGTGATGTGCAGCAACTGGAAGGTGCTGTAAGAAATGGACAGAAACAGTGGGCATGACGTCAGAAAGGCCTGACACNACAACGCACAGGAAGTAGACCTCATCAAATCCTGCTTTGCGGGTGAGCTCGATCACTGTTCTGCAGAATCTGCGAACATGGCAGAAGTGACTGTAGCCAATGCCTGCAGCCTTGAAACCAGCATGCATTCTGTTTTTTCCTNAAGGATGGATAGATGTAGCTGTGCACCTTGTTGAAGGTCACAAAGTTGCTACAACAGCTTGTGCAGAATCATGCAATATGCTCTGACCTGAATGCCTTTAGCTTCCCTGATGGCAGCTTTGTTGTCGGTGTTGCTCTTGGCCAAGTTGGCAAGTGCCCAAGAAGCACTTTTGATAGCTCGCTTGTCACTGGCGCCTTGCAGCAGCGACACCAGTGGCTCCACTCCACCTGCTTGCCNTGATGTGGATGCCCTGTTGGATGTAATTTGTTCAGCTTTTTATGCCACAGCGGCTAATTGCTGACTCTGCTGTGGTGTCCAGGCGAGCAATAAACAAGTGTCTGACAAGCAAGATAGCAACTCCAAATCTGATGGCAAGAGCAATGCAAGTGATGGCAAGAGGGACAGCAAATAAGACACGAAGGTGCAGAGGGAATTGGCATCCCCATGCCGAGTGATTGGANTCCTTGACAGCCCATTGTTGCAGTGAGCAGCGTCTGATGGCATGCGCATTGACTTCCTACCATGTGGCACAAGCATTGAGTTGATACCATGTGGCAAGTGCATGGCAACACATGATTCAGTGAGATTTAGGATCAGTATGCGGTGGACAAGCCATCGTGTCCAACACGAAGCTCTCAGGATCAGTAGTTTTGTCAGATGTGCCACATCTGGAATAACACGTGGACCACCAATTCAACACATGTTAGACAGACACAGAAAGTGCTAAACAATAGCACCCTAGCACAACCACAACAGGTTTACTGGTAGACAGCGATGTGGCGGGCTCTGTCATCTTCAAATGCCATCTACCACATGTACAGCGCAGGCCAGCATCTTGACAGCAGCNACTGTGACGAATACCGAGCAGCGATGAAGCGTGCTGATTCCTGGAGCTGTACCGCAGATTATGTGACGAAGCTGGCGCCCGAGAAAGTGACAGTGTATGTTCCCGCCTCATCAGCAGGATCCTAAATCACGAACCCTTAGTCAAATCGCTATTCCCTACCGTTAATTGGCCTGCGATGCATTCATGTGTCACGGGAGGTGTCGTACATGTACGTGTCCTGTGCTCTGCGCGCACTGAAGTTCGCTACCTAGTGGCATCTGCTTCAATGCATTACAACCTTGAAGTGTCATCTGCAGTCAGCTTGCATGCATATGCCGTATAGACAACANCCAACTGACGGAAGCTGTCCAGGCCAGCTTGAGGTGCCGGACTGCAGACAATAGCAGACCAGGTCCAGGGCAAAAGCCTCGCTGCTAGCTTGGCTAGTGACAGCACTGCGGGCTGGGCTTGCAGCATGTACAGATGGTGTTAACTGGGCTTGCCCAGATGTGCTTGGCTGAGATGTGTTGAGCTGGCCTGGAGTGATACTCCTGTCACTGCTGGGGCTGCTACCAATGGGAGTCGGGTCAGACTGACTTTGTTGAGGGAACAAACTGAGGAGGGCAGGCCCAGGCTGCCCTTGCAGCCATTTGAGCAAACACACTGCCCAGGCATCACCCTTTTCTTCAGCGCCTGCACGCATACATACATAACTCTAGCACTGACCAGTGAGCCATGTGTGCCATGAGCCATGATTCTTACCTAGACATATGTCCTGCTTGTGCAGAGGTGCAGAGACTGTTNTGCCTTTACTGCAGTGCAGCTGTGTCTGTGTGTCATGTGTCGCCTGAAAATGCCATACTATCTCAACTCGACTTGATCTACACAATAGTGCGTCTCAAGTTGGGAGTCATGGACATCTGTAGCTGCAATGGATCACTGGACAACACTCCAGCAGAGCTTATCTGCTTTCCAGGGAACAAGTTAGGGCCAGAGAAGACAGCTCTATTGACTCAGCAAGGGGGCACAATCCTTTTTCAGGGCGAAAACACAGTCTTGAGGCAAGACGATGCTGGCATTTTGAAGTATGCTGACTTGACAGCATTTACAGAGCAGGTTGAGAAACTCAAAAATTGCAGCATAACCAGTCAAGCTCAAGTGTGACGGNCATGCAGCTTCGTCCAGGGCTCCTGCTGGTTGATACAAAGCTGAGATGAACATCAGGGTAAGCGTGTCTCATGCTGGCATGATACATTCTGTGTGCAGTTATGGCTGCAACCTCTACAGCCGCATTTGCAGCAAGCCTAAAATGATCCAATCATAGGGCAAGGGTCCGAAACATGGCACATGGCTGACATGTACAACTCCTTATGCATGTGTGATCTAGCATGTAGCAAAACCACTTCGCAATCAGATAACACAGGCGGCAGATGAAGCAGTCACCTGAGTCTTCTTGCTGGTGGCATACAGCGAGGACAGAGTTAGAGGCTGATACTTGGCTTTACCCTCCTCAAGCAGCCTTTGCACCACCACAGCGTTCTCTGCACACAGGGCGCTTTCCTGTGCACCAAAACGCATGTGTTGGTCTAATGTGACACTTTCAAGGGACAAAGACTTGAGATGTGTGCCAACGTGTGTGCATATATACACCTCACAGCAAGTCTTGTGACACATCATGCCAGGCAAACTGCTCTTTGACTGTCTGCTTAGTCAGCAGCATGCCATGCATGATGATTGTGGATTTTTTGTGGCTGCTGCGGCAGCTNGGTCCGTCATGCTACGAGCTTGCAGCAGGAGCGCAGTTGGGCGTACGTCCAGTAATGTGCTGACACGCTGTTGAGTCACAGGTAAGTGTACTAGCTTGCAAACAAGGCCGTTTCGGACCTTACCGATGACAGAGGTCAACATTGCCGTGGCCAACTGCACTCGCAGCTCTCGATCCCAACAACCCTATTTGAAGGCACGATTTCAAATTGCAAACAGCTGCCTGCATTCTGATAAGATGCTGATTGGTTGCTCTGAGCACCTACCTATCCAAAAGCGCGCGCAAGCACGACGTGCTTCGCAGTATGTTGCGCACATCGTGTTTGCTTGGCTGTATAGCCTTTGAGGATTGTGCTTCATATTTTTGTAGGTGGTTTGCTATTGCATAGAACTCAAATATGTTGGTTGATGAGTAGTATAACAATATATGTGCAGCCTTCTCACGTACAGCTTTCAATTCACTTCAACACAACTCACTGCATCACCACACCATCGCGGCATGTAGTTCGAATTCATTTGGGTTGTAAGGCCATATTGCATAGCCAGCACTCAATGACTGCAAACATGAATGATGTGCAGTCACAGGAACAGGCTCGCCAGTAAGTCAGCAGCAGCATCAGAAGATGCCCAGNTGCCGATATTGCACATCACGACATCTTCGAAGGGAAATTTCTTGCCGTCTTTCAGCTCCTTTGTGATCTGTCCGGCGCGGACTACGATGTCACCACGAACAGCGTATTGTGCCTTCTTGACGAGCGGACTGACAGTGTCGATAGACAGCTTTGAAGCAGGCATATCTGCATGGTCCGTNACGTCGTTGCTGCTATATGCCCACTTTTCATGCAAAGCAGTCTGTGTTTGCTGAGCACGGGACTGTGACTGCACACTTTGAAGAGCCTTTGGTGAAGATTAGCAACACAGGGTCTCGCCTACTGCAGCACAGCCGTNGCAGAAGCACGTCAGTCAGCTCCTGGCACATTGTGATGTATGCTGACAATACAAAGCCACTGGCAAAAGTTCTGAAGTGCAAAATGCTGGCATGAAGGCTTGCAAGGCTCAACCGAAAACATCTGCACCAACAATTTTCACATCTGGGTGCTATATCAACAGAAGCCCATAATGCATGAACAACGGTCAGCAGCATCCCCCTGCAATAGAGCAATTCACTGTCAAAGTCATGTCATGGGAACTACAGAAAGGCTTATGCTCAATCACATGAGCAGGCAGTCACACCATCCTCTCAGGCAGCCACTCTTTCCTTTCTCTGTCACTGCTATGTGTGTAGGATTGGCCAACACACGCAACAGCAGCTGCATGTGAGCAGGCCAGCAGTGCAAAAACTACAGTGTTGAGAGATATCTTGCAGCCAAGCCCCGTTTGTTACCCAAAAGTTCACAGTCAGCATGTTTGACATTTTTTGAAAGAATTGGATCTGCACATACAATGTACAACAGCCGCAGGTCAGCAGCACAGCAATGAAACGACTTGCACTGCTATATGCAATGTCCATAGAGCAGGTTGACAACTTCAACTGCTGATGATATCCTTCTGCTTAAAGACATCTTGCTACGGAAAATTTGTTGTCTGCAGCTGGCTTGGCAGCAGTAGAATACTTGCATCAGATGTACTACCATACATGAGGTGTATGGTCAGCAAACCCAATAGTCAGCATACCAGCCAGCTTCCTAGAATCTGGCATCAGGTGCACAATGGTGTCATGTCATCCCAGTATGTTNCCACGTGCTGATCAGCGAGCTGATTATCATTATCAGCGATTGTAACATCGACCAGCATCGCAGAGGTACTGCAGACAGCGATTGACCTTGTTTGACTCAGCCCATTGTGCTTTCATTNGGTGCAAGCATATGTGTGCCATCGAGTGTAGGAGCGGTATCTGGTTCCATGGCAGCATGATTTGCATCCCATGCCTGCCCATGGTCGATGTGCTGAGGCAATTTGCGCTGCTGATGCTGCTTTGCATGCAGCGGCNCATTCTGGGTGGCGCTCAACAACTGGCTGTTAGTGGTTGAGACATTGGCTTTGTTCATCATGGCGATCAAGTCGCCAGAGGGTGGGTAGGCAGCGCTTGACAGACCCACCCCTGGATGAAAACCAAGTCCTGAATTTCGCCCTGGCGAGTTCTGCAGCTGCACTGCATTCCCCAGACCAGCCCCAAGCCCTGCTCCAAGAGCCCCCATACCAATGCTGCCCAGCCCAGCTCTCTGGTTGTTGAGGCTTGACAGGTTGACGTTGTTTTGGAGACCATGGCTGAGGCCCCTTTGCATGCTAGGGGTTGCCCCTAACGTCCCTAGATTCACGCTTGTCCCTGCCTGTCGCTGCAGGCTAGATTGGTTTATGCTGCTATTGCTGCCCAACCCTCGCTGATTCACATTGTTGAGGACATTCAAGTTGAGGGCTTGACCCATGGGTCCACCACGTGGAGGCCCATACTGAGGCAGCTGCAATGACATTGCAATGGTTGGCTGCNCAGCAATCATGACAAAACAGCGCAGATCAAGCAGGCGCAAATTGCTGTAGCCACCCAGCTGCTGCGCTGGTGCCAATGGGATACAGTTTGCTGTCAGCATCTCCAAAGCTGGCATTGACTCAGGCCATACATACTCATCTGAGCACCCAGGATACATATCACGAAACTCCAGGCATGTTAGTTGAGAGGCGTCTTGCAGATTGCGAAGCTGGTAGGTGTCACAAGGAATTCCAACCAGCTGTAGACATTGCAGCATTGCTGTGTTGCCAGCAGGCAGGTTAATCNACTTTTCGCCTGCGTCTTGTAAGTCGCTAAAAAGTTCCATCCCTCGCTTAAAGCTTACCTTTCGGCCTACTTCCTGACAGGGCGGAACATAACGGACACTACGGAACTATGCCGAGCTGATGCACAGCTTGCAAAGGCAACGCAGCAGAGGGGCGCTTTGCAGCTCTTAGGAAGCGAGACACAAGCGCGAGCGAGCTGCAACTTTGAATCTGCAGTAACAGGGCAGCTGAAATGTTGACCACCTAACTTCCAAGGAGGCAACATCGTCAACTGCACCAGTAGCCCTGGGTTGTGGCTTTGGCTGGCCAAAGCCCCCTGCAGGATCAAAGGCAGACCCTTGCAGGCACAGGTGCAGCAATGCAGAGCGAGCGCTGGTCATGGTATATCATATCGTAGGCAGTAGACACAGCACCAGGCTGCCTGCTACAGTACACCAGGTTCCATAGGGGAGGCACTTGTTGTGTATCTGTGGCGGCATTTGAGCCTGAGTTGCAGCAGCAATCTGAACGGTGCTCAGGTGCTCATACAGTGTATAGGCAGCTTCATACATAGGACACTTGCAAGCCTCTATGCTCAGCTCAGCAACTATCACTCAGAAAGCAAGACTGGTCTCAACGTTCTGAACACTAACTTGAAGATTACCACAAAATGTCATTGCCACAACCGTGCATCAACTTCCCATCGACCCACACAATGTGTTCTCTTCTTGCACCCCGCTTTGGTGTAGCTGTTTGAGGAGGACACCAACAGAGCGCTGAATGGCGAGCACCAGTGCAACAGCTTGGTCCTGCTGGTATGCGCTGTTGCGCCTATGCATGGATCGCCTGTGAAACAAGCTGTTACCAGCACATATTGCTTCACTTAACATTGAAAGGTCCGGTGTTCATACAAGCCCATTTACAGCGATCCTGCTAGGTTCTGCGTTTTCGCGATTTCGAATACCCTTCCCGCAGCCCCCTAGGGCATTTAAATTTTGTTCCCGCAGATGGGCTATCCCGCATACCCTGACGAATTTTCNTCGACTTGAGTGCTGACCGCATTGTCAGATTTGTGACCACCTTTCTTGCTGACAAAGATGTGGAGCGGCCAGCAGATTGTGATGCATTTGCTGAGAAGCTTCTCAAGTTCCTGGTCAAGCTTGTCTTCGCCAAAGACAAGGCTGTGCGCTCGAGATGCTGCCAGCTTGTGCAAGTCATCTTCAACAATCTTGCTGCTNATCACACTGTTGCAAAGATGCACAGCTGCTGCACCATTTCCAGCTTCCAAAGTCCATGGTCTTGCAAACATAAGGCAAATGTCTCGTTGAAAGCATGAAATGGCTGGGGTTATGCAACTGTCCTAATGTACACGCTTGGCAGCCTGTAGGCACTAAGGTGCGTCCAGGTGAGGTCTGTGCTTTGTGTGATTGCTTGATGAGCCAGAGCGTGCCAGCTCACAGTCACACATACATGTACAGCATCATCATCATCAGCAGGGGCTACGTAAGCCATGCACACAAAATTGCAACAGCTTGTCACCAGCAGTGCACTGTGCCTCANGTGAGCTGCAGCTGCTTCCGCATTGCTGCTGCCTCCGCAACTGCTTCACCCGCCATCTCAGCAGCTGTGGCCTGCTGTTCAGCAGACGCACGATGCTGCGCGGCTGCAGCGTCGAGTTCACTTTTCAGCTGCTCAATGTCATGCTGCTGCCGCGCAAACCGCTGCTGCAGTTCAACGCTGGATGTGTGCATGTCTGCATCTGAGGCCGCATGTAGTGCATCACCTCCTGCTGGCGAGTGCTCACCCCTGAGGCTGTCAGCACCTGTACGTGTGTCTGAAGCACTAAACTGACCACTGCTATGCTGCTGGTCTTGAAGTTGCTGCATGAGTAGGGCAAGCTGCTTACGCAGCGCATCTGTCTCAGACAAGGCCTCGTCAGCTTGCCTCTGATTGGCTGTTGCCGCCTCCTCAGCGATGATGCGGGCGGTGCGCTCATCTTCCAGATCCTGAGCTAAGTCNAAGCATGTACAACACCTGCGCCTCGACAGCATGTCAGTCATCTTTGCGTAAACCATCATGACCATCTAAAGATTTGGTGACGCCACTTGAATTCCAACACTGCATTGTGCCTGCACAGCGCTGTACTAGCAAGGTGCACATGCATGCCATGTAACTCTTTTCAGTCAAAAGTAGGACATCACACCAACTTGTGCATGGCACAGCCCAGGAATAAGACAGCTATGTGAAAAGCGATGCAGTAGCAGTCTGTGCATCTCATGTCCCAATTCAGGTACACAGGCCATCTTCAAGCGACTATCTTGGGTGTGCACTTGCAGATCTCGCTTAAGCAACCAATGTACACAGCTGGTAGGCAGCTGCGCATGCTGAAAGGGAAGCTGACTTCCTGCCTGTTAATCATCGAGCTTAGTGCGTCCTGCAGGCTAACAATTTGCAACCCTGACGGAGCAACCGCTCCGGTGATGCCTCACTCTGACAGAATATCCGGACAAGGTTTGCCTGTTTGTCATGCTTTGACACTATTGCTGTGGCCCTCACCCGCTTGGCCGTAACTCCTGAGGCTTCAGTGCAGGAACAACCCGATAGCGCTCACTGTCGACCCTGCACTAGTCACGCAGGTTTGGCACTCATAGCAGCGTAAGCAGCCTCGTTGTCCCGTTGGGACTAGCAATATGCTGTCCAACCTGGGCAGCATATCCTTCGGCAACTGGATGTCAACCTCAGTGCCAGCATTCTGGAGGCAGTACAGCACGGCGACTCTTGACAGTGCAGCAACAGCTTCTGTTGTGGAATTCAACACAGCTGTCTCTATGATAGTGGGAGCTTTGACCACCAGTTCAGTTGCCACCAAACTGATGCTGTTATGGAGTGTCGCAGAGGCAGCATTCTTCCTTTTCCAGAAGCACAGGTCAGTCCTGCAAGGTTGCTAGACATGCTGTCATGCCATTGAATAGGCAATACTCTTGCAAATATTGATTGTTATGACTCCAGAGCACAACACAGCTGAATGACAGTCAGAGTTTGTTGTAGCATGGTGGTCTCAAAAGCATGTGCAGCCTCAGATCAAGCTCTGAGTGTGCTATGCACATGGCAGATATGAAGTCATCAACTCCAGGTGGCCCGAAAACCTTGATGCAGACCAACTGGAGTTGGTCAAGAAGAGGTTCCTGACTCTCCCAGGCATCCTGTCAATTGAAGACTTCTTGAGTGGCTGGTTTCATGGTGCACCAATTGATACCATCTACCGGGATAATGTGCTGGCATATGTGGCATATGTCTTCCACGACCGCAGCTATGCTGACTTGTCACCAGCGGTACGCTCTACTATGCCATGCACATGTCATGCACCATGGGGCAGGCTTGCTCGTACATGCTGCAGGGTTTTTACTTTGTTTCTGCATCGTTTGAGCACGCATGTCACAAAGTTTGCATTCTTGAGGAGGACATTTGCTATAGCAGATTTGCATGGCATGTCAAGACATGGATGGCTGGCATAGTCACAGATGAACTGTACAGCATCAAGTCACTGTTGTATGCATGTTGGAACCTGTGAAGACAGTTTCTTGCAATTTAATCCATCTGATCCATGCTGATGGACATGCCAGCCAGCGGTGCACAACACAAGCAAAGAGTAATTATCTGGATGTTGTTGCAGGCTCGGAAGTCAACAAACAGCTTTTTGGTTGAANACACTTGCCCTGCATGCCTGCACCACATTCACATGTACCTTGGCATGCTGTATGACATCACTCGACGCAGGGCAACTTTCTCCAGCCAAGAAGTGCAGCATAGCAGCGCCTCACTCTTGCCTGAGGTGTACCTTGTTGTAGAGTTCAAGCCCTACACACACCCACGCATGTTGTCGTCAACCAGTGACCTTTGTAGCATGTATATTGTGAAAACTGAAACATGCTGCAACATAAGATACTGAGTGAGGAGATTGTTCTGAACTGTCTGCAGGGAACCGCCTCAGGAGGTCTTCAACTGCATGTAGTAACTCTCAATCTCTTGCCCATTGCAGGCGGTTTCCAGATGGCTTCCGAGTTTTACATTGAGGGTAAAGATGCAGTAGGCTCAGTGGACTTTGTTCTTTCGATGGGGAACTTTGCAATGAGTGTTGTAGAGGTGAGTGTGCTATTTGGTNACGATGATTCGTTTCAACGGCTGCAGGAAGCTTCTGCCTTCCTACTGGCATACACACAGGCTTGATGAGGTCACTTTGTCTCGCCAGGGACAGTCAAATTTGCAGTACTTGACACAGCANTGGAGAGAACATACTTGTGGCAGCTGCTCGATTGTGCTTGTGCAGCATGCGTGAACATGCTGCTCGCGCAATTGAAAGCTGCTCACTTGGGTTCTGCCTGGTGGGGCGTGGCAGGGCTATCCTCCTCTTCGACATTGTGATTCTTGGTCAGAGGTGGGAGCTTGGACATATCTATGTCACTAAGGTTGCAATGATTCTCCAGCACAGCTTGCACATCACAAGGTGCAACATTCACGTAATACCTGCAGTACATAGCCTTGAGTGGACCTTGCATTATGTTGACTGCATAACAATGCAGCACAGCATGATTCTTTCCCTAAGCTCCTAATGGCATGTTTAGTTCTGTATGCTGAGGGGACCTGTGACTGCATGCACTGCAGCATGACAGCATNAGACAGCTGAATGATCTCAAGCCGGTCCAGGAGGGGTGCAGACATTCCTTGCAGCTGGTTGGCAGTTGCAACAAACACCACCTGCGCAAGCACAGTAGTTGCATTGGCTTGCACACAACGTCAACAACGTACACATGTTTGTCAGGCACCCCATGTGGTGATTTGGATGATGGTCACTGGCTACATGCTCTGGGCTGGAACCCCAATGACATGTGTCACATGCAGTGCGGTGATNACAGTAGCTTGTAAGGCAGCATACCAGCTGGACTCAAGCTGTGAGAAGCAGGTTTCCTGTCATTTGCTGCTGGGCTGTCAGGCGGCGCCTCTGTCAGCCTCGTGAATGATGCTGTGGTTGAGCCAATGCCGGCAACCTCGCCAAGAAAGCGTAGAACCTCTGGCTGCTGCTCTTGCATCTGCAGAGTCAGCCTCTCAACAGCAGCCAGAGCAGCATCTGCACNGTGCTGTGGTACGTTGGCACATACAACTTGCCCCCAATATGGCGTGAGGAAAATTACAGGGCACAGTCAGACCTGGACCGAATTGCAGCCTACAATGCCACAGTCCAGAATCACTGGCTGGGATACTACTCAGGTGTGCATGTTACCTTCATGCTGCTCTGGCTGCATGTACAACCTGACGTATGACACCTTGATGGGCTGCAGCCGGGTGCTAGGTGTGCTGTCATTGCTTCCTGTGTATACTNGTGGGAGCTGGCGACCTTGTTGTATGGAGTCAATCCTTTGCACAGTCTCACCCAGCTGACGCTTGAGGTCTGCGATTTTCTGATCCGAACTCATGGTGTTTGCAAGAAATGGTTGCGGGGTGAACGTTGAACTTGAAAAGCGCACGGACGAATTGCGCACGGAAGGTACGCCATGCGTGATCAGTCTCGACATCACCCCAAAATGCGCAACATTAGTGCGCACGATCAGCGCTTAAGGGCACAGTTGAACTGCGGTGCCCAAGCGATTTGGTGTATCTGCACAGCCTCGNGCCCAGCTTCCTCAATCGTTATGAAAGTGTTCAAGTTTACCAGCCGGTGTCAGGTCTTAGCAGCAATTCACTCAATTCACCCAACCCTACTTTGGCAGTATCCGNCAAATGGGACCGCGACTGGGCTGGCAACTGTAGTGGCAGTTGCACTGGCAGTGGGAGTGGGAGCTTGAGTGGACACAGTTGGAGATGGCTCAGCTGTGGCTGTAGAGGGTGGTGATGTGCCTGGTGCAGGGGGACTGGAGGAAGGGTTTACAGGAAACGGGGTGATAGGCGGGCTTGAAGGTGGTTGTGATGGTGAATAGGGGGATGGGGAGGCTGTGGCTGGTGATGTATATGGCAGCACTGTCTGCAAGCACGTACATGTATGTACATTTTGCTTGAGGAATGCATGTAGCATAAGTCAGCAAATTGAGCTTGACTCTGGACTGCATGCGTCAATGGCATTGTCATTGACATGTGGATGAAATGACGAATGGCACTTCTGCATGCTTGTAAGCTTTGCCTTGAATGCAGAGCTCATGCTGNTGATATACGCCACCATTTCTGCCGTGCTTTCAGCTTGACGTAGCTTATGATTTGAGCAGCAGATCGAGCGTTGTAGTGGCACATTCCGGGCCCTCTGCGGGGCGCAACAAGGCATCACAAGTGATCACTGCAGCAGTATGATTGCAGGTTGCCAATGCGCCAAATGCTCGGCCTGGTTCAGTACTAGAGCACACAGGCGGGCAGTGAGCATTGATTCGAGAAGAAAACGAGCTCAATGCGGTTTGCCTGCGCTAAGTTTGAAGCGATGTGTTGCGTCGAATGCATACAGCAGATGAACCAGGAGGTTGAGGATGCACTTGCCAATCGGCCTATCACCGGACAGATAGCATCCTTGCTTACTCCTCGCAAGGCCGGCATGAAGCTAAGCGAGTTGAACAAGCTTGGTAAGACACGCACTTGACCTTGTGCTGGGCATGCTGTCCTCTGCACTTCAACTTCTTACATTGGCTTCCTTAGCATATCTTGCTTCCTGTTGATTGTAAGCTTTTCTGACAAAGCTTGTCATGCAGGCACTCCTGCAGCACCAGACAACAGGGACTGGGGCTTTGTTTCTGGAAGTTCAAAGGAAAACACAGGTGATTGTCAGCTTGTTTTGCTATGCTATTTGCCCACAGTTGCATCAGCAAAGCTCCAGAGCTTACCAAGTGCTTGCAAATCTTACTGAAAGGCCCAGCAAGAGATACAAGAGTGCTCAGAGCAACATAGAGAGCGCAGGTGACCTGACATGATTGCCAAGCATACTCTGTACTCACCCATCACTCATTGACACCCAAAGGGCGACTTGCAGGCACTGCAAGCAGGGCGGCAACAGACCTGGAGAAAGCTACAAAAATCCAGACAGCTGCTGTTGTCACAGACATGGAAGAGTTTGAACTTTTTGCAACGCTCGGGCATACTGAGCTGCTGCAGAGAACACAAGATCTAGCATAGCTTGTTGAGGCTCAAGAATGCAGAGCAAATGCTGCTGCAGCAGCTATTGCAGCAGCCAAACGCCGTACAGCACTCGCCCTGTCAGTGCACACCCTAGGGTGCAACTAAGTGTCTAGACTGTGAGTACATGTTGGCACTCAGAACTAGGATAGGACACGCCTAGTAGGCAACTAGCATCGGCTGGCACACCTGTAAATTATTATTATTGTTAGTATGCTGACATGCATCTGTGTTGCTTGAACACTTTCAGAGTTCTGCCAGCGTGGCTACTGAAAATGACGATCTGCTCAAGATGTTGTGTCACANCACCTTGCCGTGAGCAGCTGCCACGTTTTGGCACATGACGTGGGAGACACTGTTGCTCAGGAACTGTTGGCACGCTTCAACCAAAGAACCAGCAGCAACAGTCAAGGGGTCAAGCTCTNCATGGTGAAGCAGCATCAGGGCAATCTAGCGAACGAAACCACATCTCCTCCTGCGCTCCAGCCCACAGATACTGTACCCAGTCAGCAAGCACCTGATCAGCCCATTAGTCAAGCACCCCATGCAGAGGCCACAGACACTGCTCAGCTGGCTGATGATGGTGCACAGACTGTCATGGCTGAAACTGCAAGGCAGAAGCCTAATCAGGAGCAGCAGGATGCTGTGCAGAAGCCAGAGGCAGCCTGGATGTCAGACATGCTGGCAGGCTGTGTTTCCATGCTGCTGACGATACACAAGTATGCGGAGCAGCCTTCGGGGGGTCAGACGCTTGACGTGGCGCTGGCAAACTCGCTGCGGATGCTGCAACCTCATGCTGCTAGCAATCAGGCAGTGTATAAGAAGATTGAACAGATGGTCAGTTTGTTGCGCAACAGGCTGTTGCAAACTTGACGCAACAGCCATGATGGTGATTTGTACTGCTNTCAAGCTGGCTTACACCTGGGCATCCTAGAAGTGATCCACTCTGACAGGAGAGGGCCCCAGCTGTGGCACCTAAACAAGGAAGGCCTCCTTTCCGTGTCCGGCTACTGGGGACTTGCACTGATCAGCACTGGCTTGGGCACTTACCTTACTCCCGCTGTCACCATGCCTACTCAGAGACAAGCGCCCAGCAGGCCATCACCCAGGTGCCCGTCTTACGTTTACCATCTCACAACTGTGCGGCTGCTGTGGCTGATCCGCAGCATTNACATGCTGAATCACTGCTTCCTGAATGATTGGGGACAAGTGTGTCTCAAAGTAACGATGCTGTCCACGGCAACATGTTGCTTGTTTGACTGAAGAGCCTCCGTAAGAATTGCTCATTTTAGCAGACAATGTTGGTACACAACTATCGCGTGCGCATGCAATCATGGTAATCAAGCCGTTTTGGCAATACACAGCTGCAGTCCACAAGCNGTGTGTCGTGCTGTCTTGGCCAAATGTTTGCTGTATTGACTTCTCAGGTGTCACATGCTGTGCTTCAAGCTCAGAATTGCACTGCACTCTGTGCTAGCAGTGTTGCGTAGGCTGAGNAAGCAACTAAACATGCTGCCAGAGCGACTGATGCAAGCATTCACTATGGAGGCTTGCCTTGCTTTATAACAGGCATGAGATGGCTCATGTCCCCTCGAGACACCATTGTCTGTCCTCCAAAGGGAATATATTGAAATTGGGGTCCAGCTGCACCCATGATTGTGCACCACCTTACTTCCTGTTCAGCATGGGTGCCCTNGTGTAGCTGAGACAGTTCTCGGTTTGTGCATGATGTGCAAGTCTTTCTGCTTACTTTGGATATCTGAACCCATTTCACACATGAATATGGGCTAAGTTTCTGGCAGAGCTGCATCATGGAGCCTTGATTCGCTCTCACACGCCAATCCCTCGGGGAAGTTTAGAGTAGCAAGCAATTCAGCAATGCCGTCTTTCAACAACGCAGATCCGCACTGTATGCAACTGTCAGAAGTATTGCACTCTCGGGCCGGGTTTGCAATGTGCCTCTAGTCATACAGCGATGGCATCATGCAAACATACCTCCAGTCAGACAACATCAGTACCATGTGGTTGTCAATCAATACTGCAGCAATCAACAATGCCTCTGGACCCACAGCAACAGCATACTGCTTCATCCTGGCGGCAGGCTGCTGACACCAGCTCCTGTGTGTGCAGCACTTTGAGGGGTATGACTCAGAGGGCTTCTCCATGTGGATGTGTGACTACAAGTACAATGACGAGAACACAGTCAACTATGTTGTCATGAACAAGGTGTGCTCAGCCTCTGCTGCACTATTGTNGATCACACAAGTTCACGCCTTTTCGTGCTGCATGCTACATTCTGATATGTTGTGCTGTCTACAATGACTGCAGCATCCGTGGCACAACAGTGCTTGCATGCACAAGCTCCTGTAATGAACTCGCAGCCACATGACTTGCAGCATCTGTCCAACAGCAATGATTGCACTCAAGAGATTCATGAACGCACTAATAGCCACAACAAAGGCTGGCTAGTTCTGCATGTGACACCTGACATGACAAGTGTAGCNTAACGACCGGGGTTGCAAAGCCAGAACAGAGCGATCAGTCAGGCGTATTGGTAGCGCTGTTGTCGCAGCACCTGCTCCTTGCAATGACAGCAGTGGTTGTCTAACTTCTTCGATGCCGAAGGCAGCATGTATCGATGTGAAAGCCGCGGGTGTTGCGCAATTTTGCTGCGAGGCCCCGCGAACACAGGCTCGCGAAAACTTGCTGCAGCGGCGGGGAGCGGCGGACGATTGCATTTTATGTCTCTGATACATGTTTCATCCTGCTGCTTGGTTGCAGCCGGCTAAAGCGAGCTCAGGGATTCAATGATGAGGGAGAAGCACAGCAGGGTATAGGTGCAGTNGTGTGCAGGCTGACCAAGAAATTCACCAGTCAATGCTGTGTCAAGGCGCGCTCCGCATTTGTGCAGAACACAAGTTGCTAGCTTGGGGCTTGTTCAACTTGAACCAGAGCGGCCAGTTTTTAAATGTTCTGTCATAATAGCCTTGCCATTGCTGCAGCATCGACCTGTTTTGAGCCATTGTACTGCAAGCCCAACATCATTCTCCTCTCCCCTAGCATCCTCAACTCTAGCCNGTGTCTGCAAAAACGTCAGCATTGTGCTGAACCATCATCACTCATATCACTTGACGCCGTCCACGGCAATGTATGTACAGCCACATATTAACATGTGTGCTGACATGATCATTTCTCGCAGGCATTGTTTCTTTTGTCCTAGCAAGGCTGAAGTGGCATGCGTTTTGCCTCAATTCTGGTAGCAGATGTCTTGCACAGTTTTCTTGGTTGTGTAGATGCGGTACGTGTCATGAGAGATGGATAAGTGTCAGTCAGGCTTGCTTCTGTTGTTTCTGGGCTTACTATGCCTTTGGTGGGCAGCAGCGGCTGTGTCGGTGCTTGTGCTGCATGCGTGTTGTTCATTGAGCTGCAGGTTAGTCACTGGGTGTGTAGGGGCTGAATCTTGCTTGTAGCTGCTTGTGAGGCTGTATCTGATTGAGAAGTAGTTTTTCCTGCCTGTATGACACACCATTGTGGAGAACTTCTGCTACTTTCGTATGTTAGGAAGAGACAGTGTGTCAACACACAGCTAACAGCGTCAGGGTACATTTCCAGAGCTGCACCTGCCTTGGAATACGGTCGTTTTCAAAAGAATCATTGGGGCTGGACGTGGCCACTTGCCACCGATTTCGGAGATGGACCGTTTTCGTTTGCAACATATATGCGCCTTATTTCCTGGACATGTACAGGCTAGATCTTACAATGCGTGTAGATAAGGCACACCCTATGTCCGTTACACACGCATTGAATTGGTGATGCGTGTTGTGCGGATCCTCTGCTCTTGCATACATCCTGGCAATTGCCTTTTTGCTGTTGCTGCGCAGTGATCACCCTTGCTGTCGTTGCAACATTTGTGCTACTGTCTGTGCTACTGGCACACTCCCACTAAAGCTACACTTCCCCTACATGAATCACTGGTTGGCAACCAGCTATCTATACAAGATTCACTTGTGACTGAGATATGATGCTTTGCATTGAATACTGCTGGCAATGAACATCACTGGCAGCCTGAGGCAAGATCCACGCTGTGGTACTAGTACATTAGTAGCATGCGCCACCAGTTCATCACAGATGGCATATACACATTGCTATACCAGGCCTGGACTTCGACTACAGCATACGCTTATATGTACACGATGCCGGCAGCAATCATATATTGTGATTCACCTATTGGGATATATTGTGTTGTACAGCAGATACACTACTAGTGGTATGTGCTGCCAGCGCATGGCAAGACAACAACCTGCAGTATGCCCTGCTGCACAACCTTGTTGACAACAGGACCAATGCAGCAAGTCTAAAGCTGATCCCTGATGGGTGCGCTCATTGTCTTTGTCATCGCTGTCAGCCTGATCGCTGCCAGAGATTGTTCCTGTTGCTCCTCAGTAGGCTCTGTGTTGCTTGGCTTGGTGAGTGTGTCAAACGGTTGAAGTCCTAGCCACAGCTTGCTCAGCCAGCCTACCTGCTCTCCTGTTGTTCAGGTCTGTCCTGACACATTTGATTTCAGCCTTGACTGCCTCTTTGCCCTTAACCATGTCATCTCCTCCCGCAGCACTCATCATTAAGCTGCTTGGCAATCTGCAGACATGCCGCACGGAGTTCGACCAAGCATATGAGACAGAATGTTTTACTATGTGGGCACCATGCTTGCAATGTATACTCAAAATTGTGCAGATTGGTCCTTACATCAAGGGCATCCTTTGAGACATGTGCAAG
Source organism: Trebouxia gelatinosa (assembly GCA_000818905.1). Lineage (NCBI taxonomy): Eukaryota > Viridiplantae > Chlorophyta > Trebouxiophyceae > Trebouxiales > Trebouxiaceae > Trebouxia > Trebouxia gelatinosa. Next base: position 7,752,436 of record KN805367.1, read on the forward strand.
AAACATGTATGTACCCTGAACACAGAGTCAGAGTGGATGCACTTGCATTACAGATATGATACAGACTGCAGCGCGTGGCTCCTGTTACCTGCTGCATGTGCTCATGGTGCATGTGTCAATGGCCATATGACTTGTGCTTGGCGCAGCAGAGATGCAATTGATAGCGCACCTCACTGACAATGAAGAGAACTTCTGGAGAAGCTATCACAACTTCATCTTGAGTAAGTCAAGACATTATGCCTGGAGAGGCGATAGACACCACAGCCTATGAGATGGCGTTCATTGTCAGTGAGGTGCGCTACCAATTGGATCTCTGCTGCGCCAAGCACAAGTCATATGGCCATTGACACATGCACCATGAGCATGTGCGGCAGGTAAGAAGTAATTATTGAGGTGCCAGAAGGAAGCATGCAAGCAATGTGCCAAAAGCTACTACAATGTATCTATACTATACAATATTACAAAGCATTCATGTCTCTTGGTACCGTGTCAGGCATCTGGGTAGCTTGCCTAGCACAGGTTGCAGCTTCACATCAGATCAGGGGATTGACAGCACAGCCAGGCAGATCAATTGGGAACAGTCACATGTCTGCCACACAGATTGATGTCTGCATGCATTCGACGCCTGCATACTCACAAGAGCATGGGAGGCTTTATAGGGTTCACATAGGGTGAAAAATGTTTCGGGTTGCTTACCACTAGCACTAGCACCTTGACCATCTTGGGGCACTGCCTGTCAAAACACGGCCTTGTTATCAGACTTGGCCATGTGTCAAAGCATCAGCCCTTCATTGCCCACAAGGTAGGCAATTTGCCTGAATTAGTGTTGCAACCAAGTAGCTCTCCCCAGACATTTTGTGAATTGTGTGTAGCCAAGGGAAGCTGCGGGACACCTTCCTGCAAAGATGTGCAAAAGGCAAAGATGTCAGCTTGCAAGAACAGCACAGACAGGGTCAGCGGGAAATGCCATGTGCTATCTGTGCCTGCCTAATGTTCGCATGAGACACAGAAGTCCCGCATGTTTTGACCCAGATAACTCTGGCATGTTGAGCCTCTTCTGCATTGCACTCAACAGGGTTACTAGGTATGGATCTTGTGGCAAATGCTTGCCAAACCACAGACAACAGTATACCTGCATGTCTCGTAAGGCGGTGTAGTGGTTGTGGCATGCAGGTGGAAACTACTTGCTCACATACTGCTGTCAAGCCTGCAGGCATCACACAACTCAGCATTGTAATGTAGCAACAGTAATGCGCTTGTGAGTTTGAGCTGCATATTGGACTTTCAAGCATACCTGACTAAACGGACCCAGCTAAGTGTCCAGTGTCTACGCTGGTCGACTCTTGCAGTTACTGAGTAGCTACTATAGTCACTACTCAGTGGAACTGTGGAAATGTCTGAGACAGGGTGAGCTACCTGCTGACCCTGGAGATGTGCATCTTGAGACATGTCTGAAGATGCACGTCTCCAGGGTCAGCACCACTATCCTGTGAACAACCTCAGTATCTACAACACCCGACAGGCTGTGACAGTCAGCATATGTCCTGTGCATCATTCCTGATACGGTCTGGCTGATTGAGGAATTGTTGATTGGCAACACACACAGTGTACGGCTTTCATGCCAAAGCCACCAATCTACCCAGTCATGCATCAGCAAAGGCATGCTGTGTGCCGTGATATGGTCTGCATGACTTTCAACGGGGACAAGCAGGCACACATGCGTACATACACCATCATAGTCTGCATCTCTGATCCCAAGTCATTGTCAAGGGAAGGTGACCTACAGCATGAACCCTCTTTTGCTCAACATGCGTGCAGGGCAGCACAGAAGCAAAGTCCTTGACTGATATGCTGGCAGACGGTGTCGTGAGGGGTGCTAAAAAAGCCAAGAAGAAGTTGCACAAAGTTTACAAGAAGGAAGGGTCCAATGCCAGAGTCTTGGCGCGCAGTGCACAGATGCGCTGCAAGTCCTGCCTAAACTCCTGAAAACTGCTGATGAGAACACATTGACAATTCCGACTATCGACACAGAAACATACACGCGCCTATTGGGCAAGGCGTGTAAGCTTATGTGTTGATAGGCGGAGTCGTCAATGCGCTTTCATCGGCAGTTTTCAGGACCATAGGCAGGAATTGCAGCGCAATGGTGCACTGCATGCCTGAAATTGTCTCATTAGATCCTTCCTTCTTGCATAACTTGTGGAACCTCTATTTGGCTTTTTTGGCACCCCTCTACCAGGATTACAACCAATGACTTTGCTTCTGTGCTGCCCTGCAGCCCTTGAGGCATGTCAAGAAGTGCACTTTAAGACCCTCCTGCAACTCCTCCTGCTGCTGCTGCTGCGGGTGGCATTCTTGTGGCCGTGCTATCAATGTTGATTCTGAAATGGACATTGATAGCACAACCACAAAAATGCCAGCCACATGTACAGCTTGCTCCTATCCTTCAAAGGCTTCCTCTTCTTCTTCAACAGCCTGAAGGGTCACCACACTTGTTGCATGTGCTTCGTATATACCACAGCTGAGAATTATGCTGCTTCACTCATTAATGCATCACATGTCAGTCCTTTGACAAGAACACAGTGCACTCAGCGTACAATGTGTGTGAGGTAAAGATTTAATCTACATTCGCATATACAGTATGAAACATGAATATGCTATATATATACCATGCTACGTGTAGACATCCTGGTATAGATATGTACGTGGCTACCGGGGTCTAGCATACTTTACCTGCTGCATTGAGTGTTGAACAGATCTAGCAGATTTGTCCTGCAATTTGATGCTGGCGCCAGCAAAGCTAGTCTGCCAAGTCTTGCCATATATGGTTGCAGCTAGCTGGGTGCACGTTCTTTACATGCCTAAAGATGTTGCAGTACCTGCTCTGGCAATGGTGCATTCAACCTCAGAGGCCTTGAGCCCCAATTTATACCCTCCACATCACATCAGTCTCAACATCTGCAGGCACGCATGCGTTTCTACAATTTGTGCGCAGTGGGCTCTTGTGGTTCCTATGCCTACCTCTGCAGATATAGGAAATATGTGCAGTCTGAGCATAGTCTTGCGGCATGAACTCAGCAGCCAGGTGCAACAATTTGAATTCCGTAGTCACGTCAAGTACCTGAGAGGTCTCCAATCGCTAGCTCAGGCCGGCAAGCTGTGCCAAGAATCGAAACACAACACAGGTTTTTAGCCGAAATATCTGTGTTGTCTTTCGATTCTTAGCACACATACTTAGCTCTGCCGGCCTGAGCTAACGATTAGCACTCGTCAGAACATGCACCGCCGAAAGCGCCCGTAAAACCAGATGACCTGATGAGGTCACCTGTTTGAACGTCGGAGTGAACTGCCCATGCTCAACCAAGGGCGCTTGTTCCTGTCTGTCCGTCAAGTTGGTCAGTAATCTGCGCAAAACACACGCAGTTTGCTTCCAAAGAAGGGTGGTCCACTTTGCCCTCAAGCTTCTCTGCTGACTGCTCTTTGAGGGCTAAGTCTCGTGCGTGCACCTGCGCGGCCCAAAATCCCCGAGGATCAGTGCGTCCCGAAAAATATTTTACCGAGTGCACGCGTGTCAGCCTACATGTAGCCTAACCAAACAGCAATACTGAGTACAAAATGGCATAACCGCTTTACAAGAACGGAAGCAACAAATACTCTGAATAAAACAAGTTCCATATGAAGCGGTAAAAAGCCTGGATTGCAGGCACTGTGTACTTTTCAGAGTCAAGTTTGACGCTCTGCCAAAGCAAGCCCAGTGCCAGGACCGCATGCCCTCCAATCATAACAGGTGCTCGGAAGGAGCCTGGCATTCTAATAGCCAACACGATTGCTGCCACGTAGTTTGCAAGAAGGAGACCTGAGCCTGCAAGCATACAGAAGTACAGGGTATCAGTTGCCCGACTTGTCTCCAGCCAAAAATGATGGCCCGCATGGGGAGCACCTTCACCTAAATTGACTAGCCGTTGTAAACAAGCTCCAGACTTGCTGAGCTGCAGTCCACAATTCCTGCTAGGCAGCCAATCATCCTGATGCTTGTGTAGACTGCAGTTTGTTGCGGCTATTTCAAAGCTGCCTTTCACAACATAGTGGCACTGGGGCAGTGGACCAGATGTCTGTGTGTATTAACCTGCTATGACTTTGTTACATCGGCCAAGGTCGGACCCATATCGCCTTTAGCTGTGCATGTTTCCCCAGAGACCTCACCAGGTCACTAATTGACATGCCAACAAGCCTGTCACTCACGACAACTGTTGTGCTGCTTTGAACATGCTTATACGTCCCCCATGCGCATAGGCGGCAGCAGAGTGACCGTCAAAGTTGCAAAGCCACATAATGTCAATTTTGAAAGCCACTGCGTGCTTGTTTGAAGACAGGGTCAATCAGTGCAAGGGCTATGTATGCAGCAGGAAGTTGCCCTCGTTGTTGATGCTCATACGTCTGTTCTGTAGCGACTTGTCACATTAGCATGGAATAATTGGCAACACTTTGATGCAAGGCTTGTTAGTCGCAAACAAACAGCAAGCAAGATAGGTAATGCCAAGGGTTATGGTGTGGCTGGAAGCTGCAGCAGACACTTTGCACTGCTTGAAGCCATAAGTTTTTGTGATCTGGCTGTAGCAGAGTTGATAGTTAGAAAAATGACAACTCGCAATATGAGCTGAAAATTGCATCCAGCTTCGATAAACACGTGCTGCAACTGACAGCTGTTGTTTGCAGTGAGCCATGAACTTGTAATCAGCAGGGAAATGGCTTGCGGCGTTCATACCTGTAAAAGCTATTGTACGAGGTCCAAATCTGGTGGCCAATGTGTCAATGTTGTACCGCCGATCTCCCTCAACATCTGGAAGGTCTTTGGTGATGGCAATGACTGTAGCAAACACAGTGACAAATGATGTGACAAACCTGCAAGCACACGGGCACTGTCACAGGCCAACCCATGTCAACTCGAGCTATACCGACACATGCAGACTTTGTTGTTTAAAAGTGTTTGAAAGTGGTCATACTGGCCCACAGAAGAAAACACGCGCAACAGACGACAGCATGTAAGTCATTCCTCAGGGCCACAGCCAATGTGAATGTCACATGCAGTGTGGCTGTGCGCTCTAGTGTGAACCCAACAAGTTTCATGTACATCGACATTGAGTCAACACAGAAGGGTGTGCAAGTCTGAAGCTTCGCTTGCAAGCCTTACGTGATGACTGGGCTCCAGACAAAAGGAAGTCCCAGTGCAGCCCGCACAGCATGGTAGACTCCAAAGTTCAGCAGGAAACCCCTCACAGTAGCAATGATCACGAAAGCAGCCACTGCAAAGCGCTTGAGCCGCAGTGGTGGCACGCTGTATATGGTTCCTAGGAACAGCCCAAAGCTGTAAAGCTTTGTTATGAGACTGCCAAACTTAGTGGTCACAATGGCTAGGCCCAAGCCTGCCAGGCCAGCACAGAGAACCCATCCTTGGGTTTTGCTGAGCTCTCCTGCAGCAAGACGACGCTGCTCAAATGCAAAGAAAGTGCGGCAGGTTGTTTGCATCTTACACCTATTTTGTAAGCGGGGCGCCATTACAGCATTGTCATGAGCACCATGCAGTGTAGTGCTATGCAACATCACCGACACAAATTTCGTGCTTCTGGCATACAATATGCATACATGATGGGTGCATTATGAATTTGGGGGCTGGTTCCCGATGGAACACAAAGCTTTTTGTATTGACCAGGCAGCACAAGAAACCATATTGGAATGGACCTCTATATGTGACTACCTCTTCTTGCAAAGGCTCTCTCATGGTCTTACTGCTGTTGTGGAGGCTGCTATGGGCATATGTAAGCAGCATAAGGCAGCAGTCATTGAGACTTTTCAAACATGGTCGCATGTGTGGAACATCATCTCATGAGCAATATTCACATGCAGGCAAGCAGAAAAACCTCGTGTAGCAGAAGCACAACTGCTGGTCATGCCCACCTGATGCTATAGGCAGAAATGGTTTGTTGACTTTGTCAATGTCATCGTCAAAGATCTGGTTGACTCCCACAATATAGCCATTGCCACATAGCAAAGCTAGGACACCAAGAAATGCTTTGGGAAGCAGCCCCCAGTCAATCAACTGCAACGTGACAAGATACTGAAGTCAACATCAGGCTCTGCATCCAGTGTGTGCAGAAGTAGTCCACAGAAGGTTCAGCAAAGGTCAACCTCAGTTGCAGCCACTTGCACATGCAGTTGCATATATATGCTGCACCGAGGACATGATCATACTCTGTGGCGAGCCATGATGTGTACAATTCAACAACACAAATTTGTGTAAGGTATTGATATGTGTTTGTTCCATACGCTGTTTAGTACATTGCATGCTGAAATCAATGCTCTGCAAAGGATCATAAAAAGTGCATGAGTAACACTTGTTCAAATAGGTATGACATATCCTTGCCTGTGGGTTCTCAAGAACTGCCTTTGCAGTGACCGCGCAGCTGCCAAGGATTGTCCCCCTGATAGTGTGGGGTCTCAGAAACTTCCAAAATGCTTGCTGGAAGGCCAGGACCTTCTGTGCAAGTGAGGGGGCGCCCTGAATTGCCATACACAAAATCTACCATATCACATGTGTATGCTTGTGCTTTGGCGAGTGCTATAGTATTCAACAACAGGTAATGACTCCATAGCAGGCTAAGCATTCATGCAGAGGAGAAGACAAAAGTTGCTTGCTATGCAGCTTACAGCAGATCCACCTGCTCCTGCTGCTGCGCTGCCTGCGCTGGCTGTGACAGATGGCAAGCCTTCTTGACTTAGCCTTCGAGTCTGCAGGCCGAAAGCTACTAAGCACTGGTCGTAAATACAGCGCATTTTGCAAAGCAAGCGAATGTATAGTGCTAGCTTTACCCTTCTGTTTGACCGGTAATGAAGCTTTCCGCTGTGGTGTGTTGCTGACCAGCGGCGGAGCGCAGACAGAGGTCTTTGACCAGGCAAAGCCCAGTGCCTACATGCAAAGCTCAATATTGCACTCAGGGACGTGGCTTTACATCCGCACGCGGGGTGAATGCTGCAAACGCAGAAAGGGCTTGACCTAACCTACTGGTCAAACAACGTTTGTGACTGCACGCAGCGGTATCTGTGCACGTCAGGACCATGGGCGTAGAGCCGTAAGACAGTCGAATCTCACTGCAGCATTTCGAGGTCAAGTGTTAGCGCTGGCGCTGAGTGATCAGCCGGGTACTAACATGGGGCGTAGCGGGTAAAGTGTGTGATTCGTGTTGCATTGCCTGTTCGGNGACAATTCCGACTATCGACACAGAAACATACACGCGCCTATTGGGCAAGGCGTGTAAGCTTATGTGTTGATAGGCGGAGTCGTCAATGCGCTTTCATCGGCAGTTTTCAGGACCATAGGCAGGAATTGCAGCGCAATGGTGCACTGCATGCCTGAAATTGTCTCATTAGATCCTTCCTTCTTGCATAACTTGTGGAACCTNAGCTGCTGCCATGCGCAAATCCACGTCACATGACATATGTCAGACAAGCTTTGCTGTACAGTACAGCTTTTGAGACATGTTGCGCACTGCATCAGCACGCATGCCANGCTGAAAGGCCACTGTTCCTGCAGTTACGTAATCAGGACCATATGCCTGCAACTTGGCATTGCTGCTGCATATGATACAAGCCTGTTGGCTGTGCCAGGGTTTGCTAGTTTGCATTGGGTACCTGTGCCTGTCTCTATGCAATGCTGGTCATTACACACTTCTGATATCTGCCTAGACGGCTGATCCCAGATGTTGGCTTCTGCACATTTGCTGTCCAACCTTGCTCTAGCAGGTGTTACTAGCAGGAGATACTGACCTCACATGCATCNTGTCAATGAATAACTGAACGCATGTGGCAAAGCCTTGCCTGACAGACCTTGGCTAATGCCTGTTCAATTTGTGAGCTCAGTCACCTCTCTCCGCTGGCTTGGTCACCTGAAGGACATGCTGCNTGCCTCGGCCTTCTGCAAGCGTGCCTTGAGATTTGCTGTTACCTGCAATAGCATGACTCTGTGTGCTGCAACAATTCTCCATGAATGCATGCATTGCAAAGGCTGGCTCATGGGCACAGAAGACCTGCTTTGATGATGTGTGACAATTGCAGCTACAGCTGTTGTCTGCAGCCATGCAAGGCTAGTGTTCAAGAACCACCAAATTGCAAGCCAGGGTCAGCACTAAGGGATGGGTGAGACTTAGTTGTGCACAAACAACGGGCGGACTGCAAGGTCACCAGCCGTACAGGGTCATAACATGCCGTCATTTACTGGCATCAATAGAGTGGCATCAATAGAGTGATAGCCAGAACATGGATAGAATGTCTTGACCTTGTGAACTGCCGCCATCACAGTACCATAGCCGAATGCAAGTAACACAGAAGACAGCTAGCTACCTGCCGCTCCTTGTTGAGCTGAGCTGAAAGGCGCTCCAGATCAGCTCCAGCCTCTTTCAAGCGAGCCAAGGCTGAAGTTGCAGCCTCTGCTTGGATCCTCAAAGACTCTGCATCAGCTTTCGCAGACTGCACTGTTGATTGTAAACCCCTCAGTAATCCTTGCTTCGCTTCTAGCTCGGTAGCGAGCCTGCCGACCTGCGANCGATGCGCATCTGCTGCTGGACTACCTCTCTGGAGAAGCAGCTTCCACAGCCAGCGTAGCCAGCCTTGCCCANCAGTCCGCATGGGCCTCATTGCAGTTACCCTGTTGCTGGGCTGGCCAATGTACTTGGTTGCCAATGTGTCTGGCAGACCATATGACCGCTGGGCTAATCACTTTGACCCATACTCACCCATCTTCAGCAAGAGAGAGCGCATAGAGGTGACTCNGCTTCAAGCAGTTGTCATATATCTGCTGGACTTTCGGAAACTTGCCCATGTCTACACCAACGCTGGGAAGGGTGGCTCGGAATACCTGGTAGGCATAAATTTAGTCCTTCTCACTAAGCCGCACGATGCTTTGCCNTGCAACAAGGTTCACTCCGCCCCTGCTGGATTCCAGCAGAAGCTATTTTTTGTGCCTTCACATGATGACAGAGTAAAGGTAGTACAGGTGCCGTCACATNAAAAGCTGACCTCGCTAGCGGGCAAAAAGTATGGTCACAACCTCAGTGCACAGCAGAAACAGCAAGTTGAACAAGTCGTGAAACAGTTGGAAGGCATGGCACCACGGAGCAAGCAGCCAGACTTCACTGGCAGCAACTGGAAGCTGCTGTACACAACTTCAGGTGGCAGCAGTGGTGGGNGCTTGCTGAGCACATGAGGCAGCTGCTGACCTTGATGGGCTCCTCCCCTTGAGGCAGCAGGACAGTCACATTGTGCTGCCCCCACAACACATTCCTGATGGGCTGAGCAGCTGCTTGCGCAGCTTCTGGGCTGGGAGCAAATACAATGACTCTGCTGGGTGCTGCATCATCACCCTGCCTGCACAACAGCCAATACAGTCATCACTGACAACCCAGCACTACCCACATCTGCTGTGGTCCACTACACTTACTTTCTGGCAAGTGAAGCATGATCTTGTGAAGACGTGCTTCAGCCTGCTCACTGCCAGTGCTGTGGTACAACAAGAACACAAAGCAAGGCAAAGTTGGTGGTCCAAGTAGCAGATCATGACACGGTGGCCTTAACTGTCCATGCAGAGCAAGTAATGTCCATACTGGATGGTGACACACTTCTTAACACACTGCACCATCAGATGGCAAACTCATGCTACTGAAACGATTTATATCCTAGCAGTTTGCCAGCTGTGCATCATCGACCATTGAAGCAGTCTACAGCATGAAGGGCTTCACAGGTGGTCACGATGTGGCAATGAAGCAGCTGGCACTCTGATTGCCTGCCATCCTGACAAGACAGGTATAAGTTGCACGCTGCCATGCACAAGGGCTGTCGCCACAGAGTCATGCAGCAAGGCTCTTACTCTAGCAAGTCTGCCCTGATCTGTCTGCAGAGCACTGCCAGCTTGCGCTCAGGCGAGGTGACAATGTAGCGGTGCTGCAGACCAGATGGCAGGGGCTCATCTGCTCTCATCTTCACACTTAAGGCCTCGTCCATCCAGCCCTGCACAGTCAGGCTGCTTTCTGTTAACAGTGAAGGTCTGCTGATGCATGTGTCTGCATACTGTGACAACGGCCAAATACTGCAGTTCATGTAGCAAAACTTGAGATTTCATGCTGGCGCTCCTGGCAGCAGATGCAGATCCAGTGTCAAATCAATGTGTTTCAGCTGTGAGGGCTGCTTCCAGGCAGTGAGCTTTATGGGCCGAGCTTCTCTTGCACGCCGGCACAGCGCTGGTGGTCTTGCTACAGGATTCAACAGCGTCGTCTGTTGCAAGGCACATGGGGCATACCATGCTTGCTGCAGTCTGTGCCAAGCCTGGTTGTATCGTTGCACCCACCAATGCCAAGGTGGGCTTTGGATGCTGTTGGCAAGCATCTGAAAGCAGCAGCTGCATTGCCTCTCCTTGCTCCTGCAGCACAACATAAAATTTAGTAACCGCATAAAGTTTAGTAAGCTGCATTCTTAAAAATGTTTTGATTACCACCATATGGTTCTATTCCAGCCTCCACTGCGCTCAAACTCATGTTGGCGCACACTTGACATCAGCAGCTAGATTGCTTCACTTTGCTGTTGCAGCATGACTCAGCATCATTNATGTAAATCCCTACAAGACTAAACAGAGCAGTAAGTATTGGCAAGAAACAGAGACACTCTTGTGCTGCAACTGTATGGCATGTGTGTGCACTGCTGCATAGAACAAAATCATGGTCGGGTGAGGAAAGATGACTCAATGTTGCTGGAGATCTTGCCCAGCAATCTTTACCACACAGCTACTCACAGATGGCTGTCAATGCTACCATCGCCAACATGAACACGGCAGTTGACCATTACACAGCAGCAAACAGAGGCTTGCATGCAATGGAGACTCNTGCATTGGCGACCTCAAGAGACATCGTCGGCCTATAGTGATTCAAGGTTGATGCGCTGAACACGTTGTGCAACCTGACGAAGCCCTTGTCTCGGTAGCTGTGGAGATCATCTTCCGACAAAGNCTACACAGCAAGAGAACTGGTGTGCTCTATCTTACAGACAGCACTGCTCATGCAATGCTGCAGTTGCTTGGTTGAGTCCACCACCTGTTTGTACAGGGCCTTGCTTTGATGTCGAACCTAAAGTGTAACTACAATGGACTATCAGGCACCTTATGATACATAGTCATTCCTGTCCATATCATACAGCACCACCGAAAGGGAACTGACACATTGACAACCTCCAGATGATGGACATGCATACAGTCATGTGTTCCACGAAGCATATGTCGACCCCAGAACTTGCTGCGGCTGCTCTACAAGTGAGCACATGACACACTGGCCAGTATGAGGTACATGTCAACAACAGAGCTTTCAGCCTTTCTATGAGCAGCAGCCAGTCACACTCTCAGCACAGGCAGGGCCTTGTGGGGCAAAAAGTCCCTGATGTGTAGCACGGCCACTGCAGGTCTCAGGGATCCATCACAGCTGGCTTCTCCTGGGGAGTAGCCTGAAGGAATCGCATCCACTTCCGGTGATTCAACTTTGACAGAGTGGGCTTGTTTGCAATGCGCTCTAAGTACTCGGTAAGGTACAGCAGTTCTTTGTCAGTCTCTCGATATATGTGAGCATGCTTGTAAGCACGTATCACGAGTCCGTTCTGTGGGTTCATCACGTAGTTTCTCCTTAGGTCATCCATCATGATGGTATTGTCTTCATTGTAATAGTCAGCAAACTTTGTCCAGATGAACGCCAGTGGCTTGCAGTCAAACACTCCTGTAGCACAATTGACATTGGCATCCGGTAATACAGGATACGTCATGGTCAATCTGCGATGCATGTGAATGCTGGCAAAATTTCTAGACTATGCTGTCATCGTACATGACAAAGACTGGGGAGCATGTGAGGTCTGACAGGTCTGGGCAGGTTACTTACCGTACTTCTCTGTCTGCACAGTGATCATTGCCTTATGGTCCAGCATGAAGGTGATCTTGTAATCAGGGTTGCCAAGGACACCCAGTTGCTGCATCTTCACCTCCACCCACTTCATGTTTGTCGCACTCCAAATGATAATGTCATAATGGATGTAGGCAGCCTTCAGGAAGTGGTGCAAGTATGGGCGGCCCAGCTCTTCTGGCCGCTCAGCTGTAGATCCAAGGTCAAACAAGGTATAGTCGATGTCAAGGACNTAGGCTGATGTAGTAGGCCTATAGGTTGTGACCACCATTGCGTGTAGCACAAGCTGAAGGAAAATTGCCAAGTCGTGACTGGCTATGCTGGACGTTAGCCATACACGCAGCTGGAAACAAGCACATGTGCAGCTGCACTAAGCTGCAGTGTGAAGCTAGTACCGCAACAGTAGAGCCTGGGGTTGGTGTAGGGGTCAAAGGAGGGGGAGCTGTGACTGTAGGGATGGGAGTGGGGGTGGGGNGTTGGGGATGATCAGTTGCGGCCTGAGCTTCCCGGTACCACAGATCCAGAGTTGCAGGACCTTGCAAGCGCTTGTTTTGAGTCTGATCCCCTAAGCCGACCCTCGTTCAGTGCACTTGTTGGGCAGCTGAGCGCTATCTGCAGCAGGCTGGAGAAGCAACCGGCTCAACAGAACCAAAAGGGCGTGTTTGGCAGGTTCAGAACAGGGCGTTGATCAGCAAGCAGTGTTGGCCAGATGTTGAGTGTCAGCGTTTGATGGTCAGGATGTGCGTTGGCTGATCGCAAGCAGCATACACTGTGACATGAAGCAAGTCACTGTAGTGGTCCATGACTTGCGCANCCAAGCATTGCTTTGCGCAACGCGACAGGTGACTTGCACATACAGAGTGGTACGTTGCGGGACGTGTTAGTCATGTTGCTACCAGCCGCCACCACAGCGTCATCCTCAACAAATACGCATCTGCAATGTGCATAAGTTCCTGGCTATTGCAAGTGGCAAACAGCATGAGTGGCAGTCTAAGGAAGCGCGTTCAGTCTTGGCGCACCCGATCGGGACTTCTTGCTGCTGCAGAGCCAGTTCAGCCTGAAAGACAATGCCAGAGTCAGCGTCGCAGATACTCTGACAGCAGACAACGTGAGCCGAATGGCCTTTACCTGAGCTAGAGCACTACGCATATGCTTTGCGTGCTGCATCGCCGTGCAACGACTACCGTACACTTGAGACTTTAGCAACAAGTGTGTGCTGTGCCAGCTTCACGGATTCTGTGCAGCCGCAACGAAGCCACCTTCGGCAGCAACTGCACATGCACGCTGTTGTTCAGGCGCCACAGTATGTCTGTTCCTGGATATTCCAAGGGTGCGCGCTGGTGTACGAACGTATCTTTGACACCGAGACCTGCAACTGACGTTAGCCTCTGCGTGAACGGGGCTTTTCATGCCTTGNGCGCTTGTTGCAGATGTTCCTGGGCTGAGCCAGTCGCCTTTTCCTGCTTGAAGGCTGAGCTGACAGGCTGCAGGAACAATTGCACCAAGGGAGCCAGTTCAGCTGGGTTCAGAGCCGCCAAGTAGTTGAGGATGGCGGATCTCGCGGAGCCTGGCACTCCCTTGCCTCCCAGCCTGCCACTCCTCTTCCTCATTTTGGGGTNGCAGACTGACTCTGCTAGCACAACAAGTGGGACCATTGGTGCTCTTCATACACACTTAGTAGCGTAAGTTTCGGGCCCTTGGCCAGCTGATGCACACCAGGCTGAATGTTCATGTTATGCTGGGCCTGACCTGCCAAGATGTGACGACTGACTTGNGCAACGCATGGATGCTGTGCTCACGCAGGATCCGCAACTGTCGAGAGCTGCTGCCTGATGGCACCAGTGTTCGTCGCAACAAGACTTCGAAGTGAAGACCCCAACAACTGCAGTCAGATCAATGTGAATTTNCCTTCATTGAAGACTACATACATGACAATGCTGGGGAAGCTGAAATGCTCCTCAATCATGCGCTTGAACTCTGACTCATACTGATCCTTCTCTGCAAGTCAAAGGGCAGCCGTGAATAGGTCAGGGTGCTATAGACCACGGATAGTATGGTCACACTGGATGCGCAGAGGAAAGAGACAATCCTTGAAGTTTGAAAGTTCTAGTCGTAGTCTTCGCTTCATTTAATGTAGTACTTGGTTTCATGTACATATGTCTGGTCTGACACACATGCAACACACCAGTGTGCATCCAGCATGTTGCGACGACAAAGGTGTGCCTGAATGCAATCCCCCACACATGTACCACAGCGCTCACTAAGCCCAATGCTGATCTCAGATATCCCAAGCCATAAACACTACGTGCACTTTGTGTGAATCCACCATGTCTGTCAGCGTGCCTTGACACTGCTTTGGGATTTGATCGGCTGCCTTTTTTGTGATCAGCTTTTCAAGATAACAGTGAATTACCTTGCTGAGTTGGCATTGGTTGGCGGGCATCTTCCCAGAACATGGCAGGCATGTCTTGCCATACCAGGATGCCCAAATGGTCGGCCCAGTAGTACCATCTGCACCAGCAGCCAGGACATGACACCACGGTTGAGGTTTTATGGCTTTTGGGTCTAGATATTGGGTTGAGACATTGGGTGTAGACATTGGGTTGCTGCAAGTGTTGGGACTTGTGCTTCTGTGAGCCAAGTAGTTGCTTGCACAGGCACTGCAGCACTACTTTGCAAAAGCTGTCAGTATACATATGTTGAGGATTGAAGCATGGGGAATTTACAGCAGTAAGAAGAGGAGTACGCCAGCAGCAGATGCACTCAGGGCAAGGGCAAGTTGAGATTGCTGATGCCTGTGTCAGGCAGGGCAGGGGCAAGGCATGAGAAGAGGGCAGGGCAGACTTTGACCAAGCAGGTTTGCGTCAGAGGACGGTCTACAAGAGGCAGGGCATATGCAAGGTATAAGAAGAGGGCAGGCTAAGCAGGTTTGCATCAGAGGACAGGCTACAACAGGGCAGGGCAGGGTANTTTGCTCCTATTCTAGCTCCGCCACTAGCTGACCGCAATTCCTGGTCTTTGCTTGCTGCTGGATTACTGTTGCCATATGCCTTGTCATTGCTGTCACAATGTTCGGTAGGCTTATTGTCTAAGTCTGTGTCTGAGTCTGACTCTGGTTCTGCTTCATTTGGTAGGTGTGCAGCTTGTGCTGTTGCATCTTTGGTCTNCACGGATAAGGATATTGTAAGTCTGTGGCAGATGCAGGCTGCACAAACAAAAACTGTGGCAGAGCGCTGCTTGCCTGCTGCTGTGCTATGTCTGCTGGCAACAGCTGCCGCATCATCACATGCAAGCTGCAACCGACCGAGCTGATCTGGTGCTGGTTGGCTATCTGAAGCACAAGCTTCCATATGACTTTGGCAATGTGTCACAGGATCTTGCCTTGAAAACTGGGACTGCTTTGAGGCTGTTGATGGCAATACAGTGCTGCTGTTGAAGGCAGAAGTGCTCCTATGAGAGGAGGTTGCTGCGCTTGCCGGGGACCAGCTGCGTGCAAGGTGATCAAGCGGCTTTCTGCTGCTGTGGGATTGACAAGGAGTGCTAGGGGCAGCTATTGATGCTGCATCGCTCTGCTTCCCCTTTAGACTGTGTGAGTGGGTGTGAATGTGCTGCTCTCCAGATCTGCTAGGCTGCCTGCCGTATTGCAGAGGCACAAATCTTTGACTGTCCCCTTGTTGATGCCACTGCATAGCCATGCTGTGGTCTGGCTGTGTGTATGTGTCTGTAGGCCCGTCAGGTGATAAGTTGACTGCAGCCCTGCCGTAGNTTATCTTTCACAGCAGCAACAGGAACAATGCTAAGTGGTTACATCTTGCACCACCTGAGTTTGCACACCACGAAACTGCTTTACCAACCGCCCCATGCTCTAGGTGCCTCTGTAAACATTGGCTCCGATTCCCTCCCAAACCCCTCGCCTATTTGCCCAGATCTGAAGCTCTAGAGCTCAGGACCTGTCTGCCTGCACTGCGCGTCCATTGCAGTTGTCCCACATGGTCGCTGGCGGAATGATCACCAAACATGGTGTTTTGCTGCATGCAGCTGGAGATGCAGGAGATGCTTCAAGCAAGCGTGCATCACTTACTCACGTGTCACGAGCGCAAGGCCTGAGATAAGGTGTGCATGTGGGACCCCAATGACGAGGGTGGAGACTCCATGTGATGCTGCAGCAGCCACCAAGTACNATGCCGACACGCAAGGGAAGCTGCTTGAGAAAGGTAAATGCCCGTTCAACCCTTGCCGGGATGCTGTTGTCAAGTCCCTACTGCAGACTGTGTGACAGGATTATGCAGCAGCATATGCATATGACCTACAGATGCGTTCTACCTGCAAAGCACTTTGCTGGTGATCTGGGAATCNAACCTCCCTGTACCTGTAGCATGGGAGCAGTGGGTGAGTGACTCATGATAATGGAAACGGACTCAACTCTGTAGCATGAACCCCCAGCTGTGTCCAAACCTGGTACCTCGCAAATGTCTGTGGGTCTGCTGAGAGACCGGCTGTGTCCCATCCATAGTCTCCAGCAAACTCGCCGTTCAAGTATTCAGGAGTGTTGCTCTCTCTGTAGGTCGGTCACACTTTACAGCTGTTTGACGAGTGCATGCCACACTGCCNACACTGTTCACAAAGCCTCGACAAGTTGATGGATTGTGCGTTTGCATCGCGCTACTAATATTGAACCAGTGCGCGATGCATCACTTGCGGTGACCGTTACATGTGCACGTCCTACTTGTGGGTCAGCCAATGCTATAAGTGGCGCCCCTGCTGATGTGTCGAAATGTACATACACGCACTCCTGCAGTGCCAATTAGTGTATCTAGGTACACCTGCCAATGGACCCCANTTGAGTCTGGTGAGTCACATGGCACAGGCAACAGACCGCAGGTAGAGTCCCCGCGACAGCTGGCAGATGCCACAAACCTGCAGCANACTACAATTCGACAAGCCCTCTACAATCCCTGATACTATGGTCATGACTTGCTGACAGCAGTTTTGAGCAAACCAAAATTTCCATATGCCATGATGTGCTGAGTAGAGTTGGCACCACCACACTGTGCTGGTCTGTCTCACATGCGGCAAACAAACCAATTTTCTATGTGCATACAATTGGGGCTGAAACAGTGCAGCAAACACACATCAAAATTGACTCANTTTCTTCAGCAGCGCTGTGACAAGCTTGGCAGCCAGGTTGGTGATATTTGGTGGGTATGCATGAGTGTGAAGGCCCGGTATTGCTGATGTGGTGTTCATCCACTGCTAGCTGTGGTGTCCTGTGTGATGCCACCGGGGCCATGAACTGGGCGTATGCCAGACCATATCCTGCCGAGGACAGCATGACCCTTTGTATAAGCAGTGTTGGCTTNTGTGTGTGCCGTTTCACGATTCTTGCTTTGACGCTTGAGTGTTCACCAGTAAACACCGTTTAAAGCTTCACTGTTCAACCTGTTCGTGGCCTCTTGTGGTGCGCTTCTACCGCTTGGCTTGGCGGACTTGCAAGCATGAGATCAGCTGCAAGTCACACTCATGCGCCAAGTTGTAGCTACACCGTGCCTCACATNGGTGCCTAAGTTGACAATTACCTGACACACTGAAGGTGATTCAGGTGTGCCTTAGCCGTGCATGCACATCAATTTGGTTATGCAATCTCCAGTGCAATGGTCATATGACATGCATGACACAGACAGCCTGCAGCACGAAAGGCATTGATACTGTCGTATGATGACAAGTTGCTAGACAGCCTCTTTACATCAATGAAGCTGGCATGCCCTGCTGTGAACACACTTATTCCACCAGGCGGGGTAGCCTGTTGAGTGGTCTCTTTCACATGTGAAAGTCTGCATGACTTATGCATGCCCATTGTGTCTGCTACACAAGTGTGTTTCAGCGTCGGGTTGCTATGTGAGACAACTGCAAACACAATATGCCAAAACAGGTCTTACATATGTGTCTGAGCAACTATCATCCTTCTTTTCATAGCAAGGCAGCTGTCAACGCTGCAACACAGAATGTTTGGCTTGTTCAGAACGACAGCTGTATTGGTTGAAACAGCTTCGTGAACTTTGCACTTTGACGTACATGCAGTTCAACTCGTCTCTTTTGGCCAGGGGCACGGCACCATTCTGCAAGTGCACTGTGTTCATGACAACGGCAAAAACTTCACGTGCATGGACGTCCATGACATAGACTTCTTGCATGTACAGTCTGGCACAACACTCCGGTCGTGTTCATTACTGGTTTACTGTTGTATCCTACATATGGGTCAAGACACACNTTGTCTGGGAGGTGACGGCAAGACACTGATGTTTGTGAACGTCAACTGTGCACCCGACTCTGCCAAGGAGACGCTGTGCTCCCTGCGCTTCGCTGCCAAGGTGAGCCAGTGTGAGACGGGCGCCAGAGGCGGAGCCCGCAAGCATGTGTCACAGATACCTGCTGACCCCCAAGTAACAGCAGCTGCTGAGGTAAGCTACTGGGCNTTCCACATGCGCATGCAACGTCATCACACAAGCTAGTGTAAAGCATCCACGCCCATGATAGCAGCGCCTCATCCCTCAAGTCTGAAAGTGTAATGGCGCATGTTACCTGCAAAACGCTGCATACGCACAAGGCCTGCCATAGCCAGATAGTACTANTTTTGTAAACTCTACCTTGCATCACTAACTACGTTGATCATGCTTGTTGTTTCCCTAGACATGGTTAGAGACAGACAGAGTACACCCTGGTTTTGCCCTGCATGGTGGGCAATGCAAGGCTTTCTCGTCTAAATTTTAGTATTCGTACAAGGTGCTGTGCGTAACATGGCAATTCGTGGCTGTGACAGTGAGGCATTGCCAAGTGCCGAAACCAGCAATATCGCTGACAGGCGCNTGACATGATTGCATTGCTCCTGCTGCTGGTGGGTTTGATAGTGTGAAAGCAATGGTGATCTATAATGATTACAATGGCTTTCTAGCGCAGGCCCTNTGAATGCAATTGCGCACTGTTGCTGAGCTTGCTGCAGTAAGCGGGACACCTCCTGCACAACAGGGTCATGGTCTNGTGCCGCTGTGCTGCTCAACAGAATGCGGTGGCTCTGAAGGGAGCACACCATCTGTGACTGCAACTTCAGGGCCGGATAGGATGGGCTGACTGGACTCTTGCATGACTGAGCCNAAGCCAGGCTGTGTTTTTGGCATCTAGGCTGCGTGATCCGTAGTCACAGCATGTCATCACATGGCAGACACAATGNCCCTCAACATCAGAGTGAGCTGCTCCTGCTTGTGTACCTCCTTTACATAGCTTGTGCGCAAAACTCCAATTCTGCCTGCGCAACTGCACTTTGGTGTGTTGGCTAGTTCTGTCAGGCAGCTTTTGTAATACTCTGCACCCATCTTGTTGAGGCTACTGCACAACATGATGTGCCATCACCTCATGGAGCTGCGCACACGTATGCAGGGCATCCACAGAGAGTTNTTTGCTGCGGCACAAATGGCTGACCTGACTGCCTGCTGCCGTACATGGGCATCCCTACAGCAGTCAGCCAGAAAGTAATGAAGCTATGGCTGTACATTATCTTGACTGACAGTCATGCAGGTGTGACGGTTTGTGTTGCTGATGCAAAAGTTTTGTTGCGGTCTCATATCAGGCAGGCACAAACCAAAAGAGCAAGCTGAAGGTGAAATTTTTTTTGCGCGTGACTGCTGGGTACCACAAAGATTGCACATGCACCAAGATGCANGCCACACCACTTGGTGAACAAGCTGAACACCGATCGCACAGCTTACCGTGAATCAGCAGTGTAGCGTCACCGCCGTCGTCCACAATCAAGTCGGGACCGCTGCCATCGGGCCAGGTCAGCATCTGCTCAGTGCACCACCAGTACTCCTCCAGTGTCTCGCCCTTCCAGGCGNAGGGGCATGGCTGGTGGGGAGGCAAAGAAGTCACGAATAGATCTTTGCTGCTTTCTGGATGAAGGTCCTCTTGCTGACATTGTACCATTCCCCTGTGGCGCAGGATCACATTGGGGTACTTGAACACGTCATGCAATGTCTAGACTTGATGAATNGGAGCTGTGACTGAGGCTGCCTCAGCGGTGGCTGCAGCACTGGCCTCAGACGCACATGTCGACACAGCTTGCGACGATGCATCAGTGGTGGGGGCATTTGTGGCTGGCTGCTGGGGCATGTTGAGGGCTGTCAGCATAGCCCTGCGGCGTGNCGACTGCGAACGCGCACAGGGACGGTCGTTCAACATCTTGTGAGTCATCACCCATGAGGTGCGTTAGTGCATTTGTCGGAGAGCCTGTCTAACGGTGAACCCTTGTTTGCATCGGTACAGCCTGACCGGGTGACGACCGAAAGCTCTCAACCTCTAAATGGCTGGTGCTGCTCAAACAATGTTTCACCAACCAACATGAAGTTCAGCAGAGCACTGACTGTTACGGCAGCACAAAGTGNCACCACTCCTGGCCATTGGTTTTCGAAATTGTAGCTTCTGTCAGCATTGCAGGTGGTGTTTTGTACATGTTGCTTGCATCGAGCAAACCACAATCCTGGTAACCTTGCCACGTTTCAGTGCTTGTTTGGTTGTGATGCACGTGTCTATGTAGTCCTGCACTCTGACTATAACAAGTACACCATGACGGGCTCTTTGCTGCCAAGGACATGTGATGGTGTTAGNACCAGCACAGCTGTGAATCTCGAATCTCACATCCTCTTCTTCAGGAAAGACTTCCCTGTAAAGTTGATTGAACTGTCTGCAAGGTGCGAGAGGTTCATGTGACGGCTAACTCTGCAAGTTACCTAGTGATGAAGTTGAGCCTGCCACTGACTCCATGTTTGGGACGCTGCTGGGCAGTGCTCAAGCAGCTAGTGGAAGTTGAGCAGAGGGTTAAGTGAAGGATGCTGACTACATAGAGTACAACAGGTACAACAGGTGCCTTGTACCTGTTACAAATCATCTGCATGTTTTTATGCTTGACTGAGCATGCCTGGGCTGGAGCTAGCAAGTCAAGGACACACAAGATGCCCAATGGGAGATCAGCTGGGCAGGCGGGGTAAGAAAATGACAAAGACAGAGTGCTCCTGTCGCCACAGTGAAACTACTTGAAGCATGTCACACATGTTTGTCAGAGCAGTCANTGCTCATGGTGGTCTGTCTGCTTGCTTTGTTCAGCCAAAGGCACCGTAAGTGTCTCTCTGGTCATCACAGGGTGAGGATGATGATGATGCAAAATCATTNAGGAGCATGTGGCATCATCTACTGCTTGTCCAGGCAGGACACAGAGTTTGTGGCTGCATATTTGAAGGTCCGCATGCCACCATGGCCCGCTGCTAATAGCCGTTTGCAATAGACTCAAGCCATGAATTAAGTGCCTGTTCTGTGTCAGTGGCATGCTGAGTATATACATGCATAGTCATCTGTACACGGCCAGCTTTTGCGGCAGCAATCATAGTCAATACGACCCTGCAATGCAAAAGCCTTGGGCACCACTGTCCACTATTGCCTATCACTATTACTTCTCATCACAACAGTCTGTTGCAGTGACTGTCAAGTATGCAGCATGTGCACATAGGATGCAGCAGCAGAGGATGCAGCAACAGGCTGATATAGCTATGTAGGTTGCAGTAGTGTTGATGGAAACCCCGCAATCTTGCGCATGCAGATACCATTTTGACCTGCTAACAAGAAGAGGTCTGCCTGTCACATGGTGATTGCATCAGCATTTGCACCAGTATGGAGTGCTGAGAAATCCTGCTGGTGAAACAAGTGTTTTTGGTGAATAACATGTTGTTGTTGAAAATATGAGCTGCTGCTATGTGACAGACCACGACTTGGGGTGAATGCAGGAGCAGGGCGAAATTACTGCACACCACTATCATGCTGGTCTGACACCAAAGCAGCGCATCACAGTGCAGCGGGNTAGGGGAGATATAGTAGGCAGTTAGTGTCATCAAAACATACCCAAGCATGGCTGGTGTAAGTGGTGAANATCTGTGGCACGGACACTGACCAGATTATACCCAGTGGCGCCCGACAATGCTGATGAGTGGCTGGGACAGGAAATTTTGAGGGCTGCTGGGGATCCCGGTGCACTGGGCGTTTTTAGGTGAGTCACAGACAGTCACTTTGGTATCGGCAAAGTGGTCCAGTTCCTAGAAGTGTGTTGCAAGTGAGCCACATGTTGTGCAAACAACCATGCTGCCATGTTTCCTCCCACCTAAGGTTGCATGATGGACCAAAGCTTCACCACAACAGTTGGGCTGTACAAGATGCTGGAAAGTGTTCAGCTGTGAGGACTTCCAAATACACAGCAATACCAGACATGAAGCCAGTGCGCATCATGAAGTATGATCTGTGCATATGCTGCATCTCACACGACTGCCCTTAACAGTGCATAGGGCTGGGCTACTCTGACCACCTGACTGTTGACTACTCAAACGGCATGCCATGTTGTGATTGGTATGACACTCGCCCTGGCAAGCTGCTGTAGGAGTGTGTTTTATTTACCAAAACCAAGGCCGCTGAACCACCTTGTCCAAGACATGTTTGGAGGGCCCACCCTGGTGTTGCAAGGCGCCAAGGTAACACACCTGGTCCAACCCTGCTGTTGTTTCATTTTACATGTGTCATGGTTGGTGAACCCATAGAAAGGGTTTCCTTGGCAGAGAGGCATGCATGCTTGAGTCAACCACTGCAAGTGGCTTTGCTGCGGCTCGCTCCTTGCATGGTGCGGTATGTCTCAGCATAATCTGGACACATGGCCGCTGTTGCAATGTCTTAACGCAGTGGGAGCAAGTCTTGGCTGGGCTGACAAATAGGAGCCTATGGTAGCAGTAGCGCATAATGCAAGGGCATTGTACAAGGACAACATGTTGCCTGCTCTGGCAGCTATCATGAGCAATGCTGTCTGGGAAAGGCATAGGAGATCATGTTCACAGAATGTGATGAGGTTGTCTGGGGTCAGGCCTGGAGCAATATAGGCACTGCAAGGTTTGTAGCTGTCCGGTGTGATATAGTGATGCGCAAGGAACAGATGACAAATGCAAGCTGTAAGCTCAGGAGCAAGGTAGCTGGGAACCGCAGACGAGCACAGATGGTGCAACAGCGCATGACTTTGGCAAGCTGTAGTTGCCAGACTCTTCACCAATGCAAGCAACCTGTTCTGTNTCTGTGGCTGCAGTTTGGAGAGTGGGAGGAGGCTGTGGCTCACTATAATGCCAAGAAGGAGTTGGACATTGGCATCCCAATGAGCCCAACAGGGCTTGCAAGGCAGGCCACCCGGAAGATCAGCGGGCTGGGCCGGACTGCCACCCTCACCAGGCAGGCCACCACAAGCCTGAGCAATGCGGGAGGCAAGCGGGCTCAGGCTCTGGAGGGCTTGAAGCAGCAGGTTGAAGATCTCAAGGGCAAGCTGCAGGTAAGCAGACTCAGAGCAAGGGTTTTGGCAGCACCTCAGTCAAGCCGAGTTGTTGATTATGGTTTCGCGGCCATGTGCCTGCCGCTTGATTCCCTTTCACTTACTGATGCGGATGGACATGCTCAGGGGTTAGCAGTCACAACAGTGTCATGTCATTCCAGCATGTTGTGATTGTTCAGAAGCTGCGTGCTGTAGATTGTCCTCACATGTTTGCTGCTGTGAGGGCAAAGACAAGCACAACATGCATGAAGTTAATACTAAGTAAGCTGCATATTCTGGGCAATGCACGATCAGCAACATATTCAGGACAGCAACAGACAAAGCGATGGGGCCAATAACCAAATTAAGCACTCACAAGATGAAGATAGGCGAGGTGTGTTCAACAAGTTGCATACCGCCGACCCCTGAGGCTTCAGACATAATGTCTGCACAGTACAAGGCGAGTAGCAGTACGGCTGAACAGTCGCATGCTTATTTGCATATTGTGAAGTCATCCTCTGAAGTTTCTGCGTTACAGCACAGCTTCCAAACGGTTCATGTGATTGTACCTATGCAGACTGAGCGCGCTGGCAGGAAAGAGAACAATAATAAGGTGAAGGAGTTGGAGCAAGCCCTGGATGAGGCTCGCACTGAGCTGCAAGCAGAAAAATTGCTGCTGCAGCAGGTAAGTACCTGTCATGGCAAACCATAATGCTGCACATCTTGGTACAGTGTCAGTAGCATTGCAGCACATGCCCAGTACTGCCACTGCAGTGAAGCGCACCCAAACCACAGTTGCAGGCTGTGCTGCTACTCCTGCGGCTGTCAGTGCTGGCCACCACTGCTGCATGCTGTACCTTGTATGGTAATTTGCAGCATTATTGGAACTGTACTTTGCTCAACAAAGCAAGAGCTGCTCAGAGCACAGAGNAGCCAAAGCTGGCGCTCTGCGGCAGCGGGCAGGGAGCAGTGCCTTAAGGAACTCGCCAACAAGCTGCGAAAGGTCAGCTTCGTGAGCAGTCGTGCACGCTTGTTGCCAGACGCACTCAACGCAACCTAGCCGGGTGGTCACAAGCTTTTGGATGACAACGGGTTCTTCTTGCAGCCGTTGCCCATATCTGTCGCACTGAACGCCACCTACGTGTTGACTGGTATCTCTATAGCTCGAGCGTGAAAAGCGAGACTGCCGGACCGAGTCCGAACAAGCTTTACCTGACAAAGCATTGTTGCTCAGTCCTTACATCATATACGTGCGGCAAGCTGACTCAAGCTATAGCCTGGTAAGCGACCCTGTGCGCGATAGTGATCCCTAGATATCTGTTGTCGTAGCGCTGCTGCGCCCAAGCCTGTCGGTCCCGCGGCCTCACTGCATTTCTTGATACATCATGTCGGTGGGACAGTGGTGGCAAAGCGGCACTCGAAACGGTGTATAGCTGTAAAGGCCTGCAAGTTTGACACAGGCATGTCGGGAGTGCTAGAGCCAAGCTTTCTGCTCGAGTTAGGAGTCTACGCTGTTGCTGCTGCGGGCATTCGACTGTTCAAGCGCACGCTGAAGAGACAGTCGAATGTACTACAGTCGCCTGAGGCGCCTGCACGGGTACGCTTTGGCCCCTACTGTCACTCCCAAAATAGTGGTGTCAGCTNCTCTGCTGCATTGTTGAACAAGGCTGTAGGGACAACACTGCTATGCCGAGCAGGGCTTGCTGACAAGTTGCGTGCATCTGGTGATGCTGTCTGGCTGCTGGGTGGAGACCTNTAGCAGATAGCCGGCATTTAGGACAAGCAAGCCTGCAGCTGGGAAGCTTATAGGGCTGTCTCTGATCACAATGGCACTCTCTGGCGGGCTGAAGCCTTGCATCAAACAGTCACCTACCAAGAAACATATGCACATCATCCCCACCACGTATTTCAATNGGCAACATCTCACATTGACCAGCAGCCAGCTCTGAGTGCTGCACAGATGAGACTACAGCAGGGCCGGGGTGGGTGGTGGGCACCTCTGGCTCCTGCGCAAGGTCTGACAGCGAGGCTTCCAGCAGGGCCTCAGCTGCCACTGCTGCAGCTGCAGGTGAAGATGCTGCGGCGGCTGAGACAGGGCTCCTTGCTGCACCCTCAGCTGCTTCAGTGTCTGTGACCAAAGCAGTGGAGCCTTGCATAGCAATGTCAGAAACTGCTATGCTTGCAAGGGCTTTGGGGTTGGCGATATAAACTCTCTCCACTACATTCAGCTGACCATCTGTGTCAGTAGATACGCGAGTGAAGTCAGCAGAAGCCTTCGAGAGAGGGGTGAATGAATGGTGATTGGTCTGCACATGTTGTTTTGGGTTGGCATGGTCACTCAGTACTGGAGTGACTGCTGCATTAATCAGCATAGGGGTGGTGGTGCTTGCTGTTGTGACGCTGTGGTGCTGCTGGGGCTGAGCAGCAGCTGCTTCAGACACACTGACTGCTGCACAAGCTTCCTGAGGCTGAGGTGAAGCTTGATCCTGGCTGCGATATGTCTTCACTGCACTTGCTGCAGCATGGCTCAGCATGTCTACACCTCCGCGCAGTGGGTCAAGGACTAAGGTGTCTGGACTGATAGTGGCCTCCTTTGTGACTGCTGCTGCATGATCTGCCTCTGCTGCATTGTTGAACAAGGCTGTAGGGACAACACTGCTATGCCGAGCAGGGCTTGCTGACAAGTTGCGTGCATCTGGTGATGCTGTCTGGCTGCTGGGTGGAGACCTTTTTTGGGCAGCCCAGTCAGCGTCAGATGGGTGGCTGCTGAAACCGCGAGAGTGGAAGTCGCTACTGTATGTGATGTTGCTATTGTTTTGGGAACTCTGTGTCTGCGTGCCTGCAGATCATTATGACTACATGCATAGAGCGCCTGGCAGTAGATCTAGATGAACACGCATTCAGATGCCCCAGGAGGCTACTATCAAGAAATGCATTTGGCACATACACAGACATGTTGAGCCCTGCCTTGCAGACCAGACGCACCATGCATGGCAAATTGCATACTGACATGGCTTGCAGGTACAGCTGCGCTGTGTCAGAGGCTTTGTCTGCTTTACATCTCCTCTCATGGGCCACAACCTAGCAAAACACAGACTCACCGGCTGGCTTTTGACTCTCCCCGTGGGGGCTCTTGTCAGGGCTACTGCTACTTTCAGGGTCCATGGTGTCACTGTGAAGCTGATCAGGCAGAGCACTGTCTTCAAGCTGTGAGGCGCAGGACCCTTGCCACAGGGCCTCTGCTTGCTCAAACATATGCTGGCTGGCTGTCTGCTCACCCACCACATGATGTGGCTGCTTTGCAATTATCTGCAGCACTCACAGAAGCAGTTAGCAGATAGCTCCCAAGAGCAAAATGGCCGTCCTCAACATGCTATGCAATGTGCTAAATTTCCTGGGCTTGCAAGCAAGGCGCTTTGCACTCAGGAGACTCATAGTCTCCCTGTGGCTTTGTCTGTGGCAAGATTAAATTACCTGGTTGTGCTTCTGCCTGCCATAGACTGTATGCTGAAGGGCATCGGAGTAACCTTGAGCTGTTCCTGGCATCATCACACAGCATCAGCAACTGTGCACACTTGTGGCTGCAGCATTTACGACCTGATGCCCGGGCACTCTTGTCTGATAGCTCACAACGTATGAATGGGCTGGCCGTGTCCGACATTGAGACCATGGTCACTAGAGTCACCTGATGTTTGACCAGGCAGGAAGGATCCGGGTGCACCAAAGTGAAGTGTTCGGTGAGCACTGCTGCTGGCAGAGGAGAGCTGCTGGTTGACAGTGCCAGGACTTGGGGCTGCAAGACAAGAGGCACCGTCAGCACAAGCACAAAGTGTGACATTTGCCAAGGAACCATCAACACAAGCACAAAGTGGGACATCGCAGACAGTTACAATTGAGCAACAATGGTACTCATGAGCATATGGCTCATGCCAACACAGCGACATTTACATGTGTGACTCAGGCTTCACGCAGTAAGCGCAAAGCAGTCAGCTCAGCCTGAGGTCAGTACAAGGTTCTCTCAACACTGCTGACCTAGGGGGGATTCGCTGACAAAGGGTGTCAGCTGCACAGGGCTCACAACAGGCAGCGATTGTGGAGAGACTGGCAATGGCTGACTGTTGCTCATCATCTCCTCCACGTAGTGGGACGGGGCCTGGGTGAGCTGCCTATACTTGAGCGCAAGTCACAAACAGCAACCTCGCTTGCGGAGAATTCGATCGCTGTGCTGGCGCACGAGCCGAAGGGGGTCCCTCGTATGTACGCGTATTGCTGGATTGTCCATGTTAAGCTGCAAAGCTGTCCAGCGAACACCGACAAGGCAACCTCTTCACTCTTAAGTTTGATCAGCACGGATCACAAGTTTGTCTACACTGGCATGCAGGTTCTGGGTGACCAAGCAAGTTGCAGCAGTAGGCTGATTGGCCTAATGCGTATTGTAGCCAGTTAGCCGAGGAAGGGCAGGCGTGCACAATTCCGTGAGGCCTCAGAACGCTTTCAATCAAGTTAGGGTGACCCCTTTTTGCATTTCAATACTGTTATTCACTGCCATACCAGTTTTCAGTGATGCCGAAAAATGTTGCATGACAAGCTGCACTTGCTAGCCACATAAGTTGTTTGTCATACACCTGCTGAACTAGTCTGCCCTTTACAAACACTGCATACAAGGCATCACGTTCCGCATCAGAGTTGTACTAGCTATAGTACTGTTCGATCATTGAATGTTGTAACAATTGTCTTGCTCATGCACCCTGTGCGTCTCTTATTTGCTGCAATATGCTGGACCATGCTGGTCTCTGCATGGGACACGGATCCCGCATGCCTATTGTGAGAGCCAATAGAGCCCGCCCTGCCCCCTTTCTGAGATACTCAGGGTAAACATATTCCACCCTTCCCCCAGGAGCCTCTACCTCACTCTTGTTGGCTTTCAGACTGCCACTCTCTCCTTTGTCCCTATCTCCTGAGAGTGCTGCCTCATTCTTCCTGGCACCAGCCATGTGAGGATCTTCTTCAGTCCTGCCTTCATGAGCCTTGACTTCACCTTTACAGGCACTCAGCTTATCACTGTTCTCTTCAACTTCAAGCATCTCGCTTGTCATCTTTTGCATCATTTCTGATCCAGAACTCTCTGACTTGACTTCGTTGGCACTTAGCCTATCACTGTATTCTGCACTTGTTCTGTCAGTCTGCTTGCCCATGCTGACCTCAGTGTCAGTAGTGACAAGGACTCGTCGCCTCTTGTTGGGCTGATTAACACCCTGAGCAAGCTGCCTTGTCTGAGTATTGAGAGCGTGCTGGCTTTCACTGACTATGGCATTGTTGCTGTCCAGTGTTGTGTTGTTGCCAAAGCTCATGCTCCCTTCAGCGCTGCTTGCGCTGCCACTTGCCTCTTCTGCTGCACCTGCTGAGCAGATGCTGCTGCTCCTGCTGCTGCTGTGGTCCTCTTCAGCGGCTGAGTCATTGGGGGCTGAGGACTTGGGGGATGAGTCACTGCTGGCATCACTGTCCACCCAGCTGCTGAAGTCAGAGTCCTCAGTTGCAACCTTTACATCGTCAATGCCGGGAATGTTGGCAGCATCTGCAAACAGGCAGAAACTAGTTGGCATCACCTGGTCCCCACATCAAATCAACATACGAGTGCAGCAGGGTGCAGCTGCGCAGTTGCATGAATGTACACCAGGGAATGGTGCAGGGTCAGCATTCACACACAGCCTGTTTTGCAGCTACTGGCAGCAACACAGGGACAAGTGCTGTGGTGCACGATACTGCCATACTAGTGATACACCTCACGTGTGCTCAGCATGCAGCATTGACCCCAATCCAGCAGCAAAGTGATGCAGGTACAAATAATCAGATGAATTGCGCTACCTGCATGTATACACGATAAGTATGCAAGCAGGCAACATTGTATGCTCCTGAGACTCCTCGTACTGAGAAGTCCTACTATGAGCTAATGTGCTCAATGATGCTTCAGCAAAACAACTGTTTTGGTGCCCGAAAACACAGGAAGCAAGGGCTGCTGCAGTCTGAGATTGCAGTATGACATTGCAGCCTGTGAGTTTGCTTTGTCAGCAGGGGCCACATGGCACATGACATGTACTTTGCATTACCCGTTGTTGCAACATGCACCTGAGCTGCCTACACTGAACACGTTCAGGACTCAGGATAGCAATGGAGCAGGTGTTGAGACTCACTGTGAGCATGCTCATCGTCGCTGTGTGCCTTGGAGAACATGAGCGGACCAACACCACACAAGATCTCAAAAAACACCCAGCCGGCAGCATAGACGTCTGCCTTGGCTGTGATGCTGGTGGAGTTCCTCTCTCCAGCCTGCAGGTTCTGACTGAACATTTCTGGTGCTGTCCACCCCAGAGTGCCCCTGCAGGCAACATTACAGTGTTTAACACCTTGTGCCCTAGTGCGACATGTTAATAGGGCAGAGATAGATGAACAGCACATCTGGCAGCAGTCAGATGGCTTGTGCAATATGCCTTCTTGCTAAGCAGGCTGCTGTGTTGGGATGCCCCTGTACGGCTTGCCACTGGTCACAGTCAGATCAAACAGCATGAACTGTTCAAGCACATGGTGAGATAGCACCATACTTTAAGCACTGCTGCGCTGCTCAGATGCACACCAAGCCAGTCTGAGAGCAATGCAATGCAAGCCAGATGCACCAGCAAAAGCTCTTTATCGGTCAACATAGAACCTTGGAGCTGAAATGTCACCTTCGGTACCCTCTCTTGGGCACCACTTCCAGCTTGCCTTCAGTCAGGTGGCGGCTTGCTCCAAAATCAGTCACCAGCACCCGCCCTGTGCCAGCAGCGCCCATGTCCATCTGCAAGGGCATGTCACAGCATCTCAGCTTACTACACTGGCTGACTACTTGTGCACAGCTTCTCAACAGCTATCAAAGTGCATATTTTGAGAGCAGCATGCGACAATGTAGTGCTGTGCATCAGGGACTAGGCTTGAAAGTGCGCGGATCAGACTGCATGGGTGCTGCTAGGCACTGCAGTCAGTATGCTCATGACTGCACTGCACATGGCAACTGACATGAGATGTGACAGACAGCTGCTGTAAATTAAAGTTCCACAGCATGAGTCACGTTGCAGCCATGGAGTGCAACGCGCCTGCCAGGCATCATGAGCCAGGAAGCAATGCTTATGCCTCATGATGCAGTTGTACTGAGCCTGACTGGGCAAAACCGCTACATTGTAAAACCACACAGACGCCCCTTGACACACAACTGCAGTTGAGGGGATGTTGGGGAAGTCAACAATGGCAGTGTGACCTTCCCTGTTCCAATACAACAATCAATACACCACGCAGCAGCAGGACCCACCATAAAGTTGTGTGGCTTGATATCGCCATGCAGGATGTTCCTGCCATGCAGTGCCTTGATGGCAAAGGCCACCTCCTTCATGATGTGCTCACTCTCAGCAAGGCTGAAGACAAGGCCAGTCCTGTTGTGCCCCTGGTACCCCTTGCTGGCTCGCCTGCAGGGGTCACAACCTTAGTGGGTTGCATTGAGATCAACGTAAGGCATATTGAAACCTGCACTGTTAAGAACAGGAACCCAAAAGGCATGTCATTTAGTAGATTGTCTGTGCAATGGAAACTGAGACTACACATGAGTATTCCTGCACACAACAAACCCTGCTGAATCTTAAGAAAATAAGAAAATGGTTTGCAAAGCTGCGAGGCGGCAGCACGCCAAAGTGATGGTGGTATGCCACGACACTGTAGCTTTTGACTTGAGCTACAGCATGTATCCAGAACACCATGACTGGAATGGTGCTCCCATGCCAGCTACACATTGCTTAGCATTCGCTATGATGCTGTGTGTGCAACAGGCATGTTTAGTCATTGCAAAGACAGGAGGAGGGAGCTTACAGGATGTAGTCCTTCAGGCTCAGAGGGTAGAAGGGCATTGCAAAGCCCAGGAGGTCGCTTGGGAAGGGTGCTGCACTCGCCCTGCTGTCTACTGCCAGCCCACAGACGGGGATGGTCTTGTTTCCTAGGCAGCATAGGTGCATTTCCACCTCACGTAGCACTTGCTCATGCTGGCCGACCATCTGTTCACACCAGAAAAGCTGTTAGGACACAGAGCCAAAGCCTACAACATGCATCCTGAAGCAAGCAGTAACGGCGCTACAGGAGTATGCAGCAATGCCTGTTTGTACCATACATGTACATCTTGCAAGTGATTCAGCAGTGTCTATGCACACCGACATGTCTGTCTTAGAGAACAATGCTTTGTGTAAATGGTGTTCGTGGCCCACTCATGCTTACATGCAAATTTGAGCTGTCGCATGCACAGATTGAAAAGGAAACGAACAAGCAAACTGTGTGCTTGCAGGCACGGCTCAGACATCTGTCATACCTTGCGCTTGGTGGGGTACTTCACTGCGTACTCCATGCGGTCAAAGCGCTCTTTGTAGACCACAGCAGCACCTCCCTCACCACACTGTATTGCACTCGCTGTAGGGCCACCCTGTAACGAGTCCACGCCACTTGTCAGCATCATCAGCAGCGTGATCAGACAAACTTCAGTCAGGATGCACACAGGTGTATATGAAGTGTCATACAGACTTGCCCATGTGTACTAGGCCATGCATGGCATCAACATGCATCACTGTGTCAGGGATGGAGGTGCTGACCATAGAATACACCAGTGAGCAGGAGCAAGTGGCGTATGACTTGCTGAGACACAACCATCATGCTATGAAAATGCTGGATAGTCAGTGTACAGAAGTACAGTCAACACCAGTACAAATGAACCTGTTGCCAGTACTGCACATTTCGTGTAAAGTTCACAGGGTTGGTTATCACTCAATACATATGTATTTACCTCTCTGAGAATGAGTGGCAGGCTCGTCAACGCTTTCATGGGTCTTGCCGGGTTCTGCCTGTACACCTCTAGCCTCTTCATCAGCTCTGCCTTCTTCACCTCATCAATTGGCACAGCCCTGTTGCCTGCCTCATCATGGTAGATGTTGCAACAGTCCTCCTCCATTGGCACTGGACATGTCATTGGCTGCTGAGCAGTGCTGAGGCATGAACTGGCACTGCTGGTGATAGGGCTGTTGCTGTGTGTTGTTTCATGCACAGGCTGCACTGCTGCTGCGGAGGAATTCTGAGAGGCGATGTCTGGTGACACAATGGCAGGTGTGCTGCTGTCAAAGCTGTCACTGACAGTGCTGCTGTGCACAGGCTGCAGTGCTGGAATAACCTGGTCAGCAGTGTGAGTAAGCTGTGCAGCAGTGGCTTGGCTTGTGCCACTGCCAGTCGCAGGCTGCAGTGACTGCATGGCTGATGCTGTCTGATTGTCAGTGTGACGCCGGGGACACGCATGCCCAGAAGCACTATGCTGCATAGGTGTCAGTGCTGTTGGTACTTGACCACGAGATTGCAGCTCAAGTGTGACTGCATGCATGAAGGCAACATAAGCAGTGCCACCTGGTGGTACTGCGCTTCCTCTCACCATTGAGGGGATGCTCAGAGTATGCTGGCTGACGTCCTGAGTCATCACAACCTGCACGGACTGCCTGCCTGCTGCTGTGAACTGCCCAGCTTGCGGGATTGTGCCAGTCCCCATGCCCAGAGCTACAGTCTCACTATGGCTGGAAAGGAGTTGCGTAGCTGCTGGCAACTGCTGCTCAGCAGACTCACACTGGTCAATGCTGTCATCCTGGTCCTCAGCAATGACGGCCAGAGGAGCATCTTGCTGTGGTGCAGCAGGGAAGTGCACAGCCCGGATCTTGGGAGACGCTGCTGCACTGAGCTGATGGGCCAGAGGGGAGTGAGTGTGCCACAGTGGGGCTGACTGAGCTGTGCCTTTGCTGTGTCCCAAGGGTGCAAACCTGGACTTGCCCCTTGTCTGCAAAGGCTGCAGCCCCAATCTCTGCGGCTGCTGCCTTGGTGCCTGCACTGCCCCATGCACTTGCTGGCTTAGTTGCATGTTTGGCTGGGAGTGCAGGGCGTTTCTGGGGACCACTGGCATTGGGGCAGGGCTGTTGGGCTTGGGAGGGGCTGGTTCTGCTGCAGCCTTGTGGCTTGCCCTTAGTGCCTGCAGCTGCTGCTCAAGCTCTGGGACTCTGCCCACCAAGTGACCTGTCGTAGGCTGGACTGCACTGTCAGCAATGGCAGTCATGTTGGGCTCAAGGGTAGTCTGACTTGCAACAGCTTGGTAACGCACTTTAAGTGTGTGAAGCTGGTCTTCCAGGTCTGAAACATGACCCACCAAAGCATCTGACTGTGCATGCGCCAGAGGCACACTCATGCTGCTGTCAAGGTATGAATCAATGAGAGCCGTTGGTTTGTTGCCGGAGGCTGCAGAGCAGAGATCTGAAGGCTTCAACAGAGGAATCTGTGCATGCTGGATCCCTTCAAGTTGGACATGCGCTGCTGGCCTGACCAGGTCCTGATAGATCAACCTCTGGCGTGTAGAGGAAGAAGTAGGGCTGGACAAGTCTGATGGCTTCAGCAACTTTATCTTGCCTGTTGAGCTGTGAGTTTGTGCAAGGCTCTTGACAGCCTCAAGCTTGGCTGCGCTACTGCTGGTGCTTGCACTCAACGAAGCCAAAGTGGCTGGAGTCAACAGGTGCTGAAGCTCAGACAGAGCTGGTTGCTGCGCAACAACACCACCATGCACGCTGCTGACGCCACTGCTGCCTGTGTGTCTGCCTGTGGAAGCAGCTGTGATCTGCTGTGTGTCAGCACCACCATGCACAGTGCTGACAACACTGCTGGCTGTGTGGCTGTTTGTCGGTGCAGCTGTGATCTGCGACTGTGACTGTAATCCCCTCGTGTTGAGGTGCTGCCTACGAGACCTCCTTGCAGGAAGCCTGGCACGCATTCTGTGCACCACAAAGAGCATTGGGTGCTCTGTGATGGAACCCCTTCTTTTGTCTGCTGTGGTGAGTGCGCTGCTGAAGTGTTGACCATGAGTGGTCACAAAGTCCTCAGGTGCTTGGGTGGCAGCATTGCTTGTCGCTGCACCTGCACGACAAACATCAACTTGGTGAGCACTTAACCAAATACGAGGAAATGCTGCTGATGGACATATACATCGGTTGATGCGGAGTCCTGTCAGGGTGTCAACTTGTAGACATGAACACCAATTGGACACCGAGGTGCTGAGCAAGATGCATCAGCAGCGCTGGCTGCAAAAGCCAGGATGATGCCCAGCCACCGTGCTTCCCCTCCAGCTTAAANTGCAGAGCCAGCTGTAGAGCCAGCAGCCAGGCAGCGGCAATCTCAGCGTGCTCGTAGGCCAAATGCAAAGTCTGCAGACTCAAACCAGGTAGCTGCTCAGCCACAGCAAGGTTCAAGTGTCCTCGGTAAACAGACTGCCATGCATGCAAACCAAGAGCTGCACCCAGAATCTGCAACCCAGTCAGCTCAATGTGCAGCATTAGCTGTTTTGCAATATGCGCAAGCTGGCCGCCATACAGCAACAGGCCATGTCAGCCAACAGGTCAACCTTGAGCCTGCCATGACAGGCTTGGCAGNACTTCCTGCAGGCTGGGCGCTACTGGCAAGCCAAGGAACTGAGCTGTGTAGTGGAAGTTCTCCATGGCTATAAACGGACCTGAAGCAGAAGCAACGGTGCTAGTGCCTCATCACCACCAGAAGACATGGCAACTGCTGCTATATAGGGCAAGCACACAACACGTTTCTCCTGGCTCCATTGGCTGACGAAAGATGCAAAGCGAGGAAAACACACAGGGCAGTGATACCAGCGCATGAAGGCTTCATGATTGGCATGCTTCATCATTTGTTGCTCTACATATGTGAGCGAGATCTGCCCAACCTTGTAGTGCAACAGGCATGGAATCACCAATGGGGCACNTGCGTGGTGCCGCTCTTGCTTCTGCATCCATGCCTGTGCGGACAACAGACACTGCTGTGGCGTACTTCACTGTATGATGATCTGGTAACTGTAAGAGCATGAGTACAATTGGTGCATTAGCTGACATACAGGCAGGGTTGAACGAGGTACAGGAGCTGCTGCAAGGCTTCTGGCCTGCAGTGTTACAGCAGCAGGCATGGTAATCAAGGTGACCTGAACAGCATATATTGGCTTCTGCTCAACTGCTGCATACGGGCGGCTCAAGCAGCATTGCAATTCAGATATCACAACCACGGCTTGATGTGCACTACATGTGCAGCTCTTGACCAGGCCTTACAATTGCAGTAGAGGCTCACCTGCAGCTTCTGGTCATGCTCTTTGAGGNGGCAAAAACTGTCAGTGCTTAAGCAGGAGTCTCTGGCTTCATGCGTCACTGCAGCTCCTGTGTTCAAGCACTGCACAACGGAGCATGCAAATAGCCATCACCTTCTGCATGTTGCTGACATCTTTCTGATCTACTTTGGCGCTGTCCCGCTCCAGCAGGCTGAAAGCTTTCCTCAGCNAACCATCAAGACAAGTTGCTGACTCAACCCAGAGGTACCAATGTGATTCTCATGGGTGGGCTTGTATTTGTTGCCATGGATGCCGATCGTGCTGATCAATGATCGAGACATTGGACATGTTGTGTTGCAGGATCCTACAACAATTGATGCAAAAAATCTCACAAGACTTTGCATGCATCAGACGCTGAGCATGAGGGGTATGTTCAGTCTGTTCAGCCTACACAGTTGTACATCTTTATTTTTGCATACAACCATCATGATGCCCCATGCACACTGTACACTAGGCACTTTTGAAAAAAGAAGAAACTGGAAAGGTCCCTCATCCCAAGTACAGAGAAGTTGTTGCGTACTGCAGACATCCCTCTGAAGAAAGCGGTAGCAGGGGTACGGGTGGGTCTGCTACCAGATCTGGGGTTTGTGATCAACCCAACAGTGCAGCAAATGGAGCAGAGCCAGCTTGACTTAGTCATGGCGGGCACTGACAGCGCTGNACAAATTCAGGTATCCTCTTGCTATGGACCCCCAGTTCGCGTAGGCCTTCTAGTTGACCCACTCCACTTGTGTGGCATGATAGCAAAGCATTGATCAGTGGTTTGATGAGCTTGGAGGGTGTGTACCCTTCTGTGAATTTTGGTCCGCTAGTTGGCCACAGCTAGCAGTCAACGGTGCCAATTGAATGGCAAAAATGCCTGAATTCCTTGTGCTGGGGCACGCTCAATTCTTGTCGCTTGTGGCAAGCTTAGCAGCTACAGCAACCGCTTTCATGCTGGAATGCGCTACAGTTGAGCTCTTTCTGGGCACCCCTGTTGGAATGCAGGATGCTACTGGGAGTGTTTGATATTGCTGATCATGTGAACTGCTAGAACGCTACTGCTACAAGGCATTTTCCAGCTTTTAAACCATGTTGCAGTCTGGCTCAAAGGTGACATGAAGGGGGTCTGCCAAGAGCTGTCTCAAGAGCACATCAGATCACAACGTATCAAGTCCTTGATGTTGTGTATCTACGCTGCATTCTTTCCCAGAGCACAATCAGCGCAAGTATCTCACAACCTGTACATATTGGCAACATTGCTGCCGCCGACCAATTTCAGTAACACTGGCCCAAAAGTATTCCACAATTTGCATACTCCACTCTGCCTGTCACGATGTTACTACAGATGTACCCTGTACATGATTTTCTTCCCAGCAGATCACAGCGCCACAATTGATGCCCTCCTTCATATTCCCAAATTTGCATCAAACATACATCCAGTTTACATTAGTCTTGGCATGACCCTTGCAAACCCCTGCACCAAGCCGCACCCCGCCCCAACAAGGCCGTACACCAGATCCCACCCCTCATCCCAGCTGTCACTCATCACCTTGCCGAGCCTGCGGGCATTATGTGTTTAGGCATCGAGCCACAAGGCTCTACACAATATTCTCAGACATCACAAACAAAGCGGAAACACAACTCGGCTGTGCGCATGCATATTGTGCGGGTCAAATCACCAAGCATGTGAAGTGCTTTGGTTCAATCAGTTGCATGAGAAGATGCCGGGAGCAAGTCATCACACATGGGACCACAGGCAACAGGAACAAAAGAACAGAGCCTACAGGGTTTAGGGTTCTGCACAGCACTGTATTTTGTGCACAGAGTAAAGCCCTTTGTGAGGCCCCCAATCACCGCGTCACAGCACTGCAACTCACAGTGCAGCAGCACAACGCAATGACTGCGCAAACATTTTTGTCTTTGAAGCATCAAGAACAAGTAACCCAATATTGTCAACACATCTGAGATAAGCTACATGCCGCATACCTGTTCCATGACTTCTGGTGAATGAAAGAGTCGCTCATGGCAAAGGCCTTGCTGGAAGAGCCCTTCTTGGCGGGCCCCGCATCCGTGCTGGCCAGTCCAACAGCAAGGGCAAGACCTGTGAGATTGCCACAGGCAGCCCCTGTGGTGATGTAGATTGCATCCCAAGTTTTGTCCAAGCTGACGCTTACAGCTCCAGCCAATCTATAACCAGAAAACAATTGTGTGATGCATCAGTGGCTGCAGTATGATGTGCATGTAGTGATACTGAGTGAGGTCCATGCCTGTCCACATGCTGCAGCAGCACGGCACAGGATGCATGTCAGGTGGTCACGCAGACATATTTATGAGAGCTAGAATTCTGCATCACTGCCGCACAGCATGTAGTCGCACAAAGCGCCTCTGGAAAATGTGCGGGAACANGGTATCTGAGCAGCTTGTCTGGATGATGTAGCAGGTGAGGTGGTTGGGTTGATAATATGTTCCATCAACGCAACCACCTCTCCTGCTGCGTCATTCACACAAGCTGCTCATAAACCACTCACTGCTGCCTACATGTGCAAGAGGCGGTGCTTGTGTAAAAGCATGCGGTGCAATGCAACTGGTGAAACACTTACTGGCGGTCATGTAGGCGGAGTATCTTCAGCTGAGGCCTTGGCAGGTGCTGATGCTGCTGTAATCATGGGCACAGCATCAGGTCTTGTCACAGCATCAGAGCGAGGCAGGTGGAATGGGTTCATGTATGGCAGGAAAAGAAGGTATTCTGCTGGGTGATTGTGTTGGCTTGGCTGCTGCTGGCGAGGCAGGAGGTGTATAATCAGGGGAAGTGGAGGCATCTGCCAGGTTTGTTGAGAAACTGTCTGGTGTGTAGCAGCCAGTGAGAGTGTGACCGATTGCATGCGTGGACACTGAGGACATTGCAGCATAAATTTCAGGGAGACAAGTTGGGCCTGCCCTGGTGATGAATTGGTTGGTGTTGATGTGGATGTGGTTGTGGTTTGGGATAATGGAGAAGCTTGCAAAGATGATGGTGATGAACTGGGGCTGCATTGAGACGCTTGGCACAAACTTGGACGCTCTTCCTCAACCAACATGGCTTTGGAGTGTCGGGTTGGTGGAGGCAGAGCGCCCAAGTGGACTGGCGCCATAGCTTTTGCGTGACATGCAGGACTGCGCACTAAATCTGTTGCGAGAATACTGAAAGCTCCCAGAGTGCTCCTGCTGAGAATCTGTATCTCAGCAGGAGCGCTCTGGGAACTTTCAGTACGCTCGCAACAGGTTCAGTGCCATGCCTGTATATCACCCCAAGGACAGAGGGCGTGCTGGCGCCTCCAGGATTGATGGCGTGATGTTCTGCATGGGGGTAGCAACTGCGGAGGTGGACTTGCATCAGGGACTGCTCAGAAGCCATTGGCTATGCAGCTCACTGTGGTGATTGTACAGCAGCGGATCACAGCAGGGACGTCCTGTACATCCACAATACTGTCAGTCGACTTGTGCTCACAAAGTGCTTGCAACAGCCAACAGACAGGGTGTGATGAGCTGCCTGAAGAAATACTGACTGCCTCAAGAACCAGGCAAACTGGCTGTTGCAGATGACTTTTAGTTTGAGGCATGGAGCCACATATGCAAATGCTTAGTGATAAAATGTAACACACCCACTACTTATGAGTGTGCTTGCTGTCAAATTGTGGGCACAGTCACATGGGCAGAACAGTGTTTGCTGCATCCAGGTTTGCAAAAGCGTTGCACCTGAGCGGATGTCTCCTTTGTCACCAGGAGCTCGATGAGGCTTACAGTCGCCTGCAACCGGGCGTCAGGAGAGTGAGAAGCGTCAATCTCAACAAGGCATGTCAACGATGCGGCGCCCAAGCGTTCAGTCAACATAACATGTCACTGCTGATGGACCGATATGCGTGCACCTGATACATCTGATCTTGCCCAGCCCCAGTCACTGGAGTGTCCGTGTCAGTTTTGCAGCGAGGATTTTGACACATGAATGAAGCCGAACCAAAGGAGACCGTCGATCGAAGGCCGCAAAGGTCCACGCGACGTTGGTAAGCAAGAAACACAGCTCAAAGGCACGTTCTCATGAGAGAGAGAAGACGATCGACTGCTTGGGTCCACCTACTGGTTCACAGCTTGACAGAGCGCATATTGAAGCTGTGCGCTCAATCAGGCTGTGAATCAGTAGGTGGAGCCAAGCAGTCGGGCGTCAGCCTGCTTCAGCAGGCAGCCATCTGCCTGTGGAAAATTTGGACGGCGACTTGCTTCTTGTGCAAGTATGCCTGCCGACTGTGATGTCACCTGGATAGTATGAACACCATGCTGTGGCTCGACGTTACGGTGATCTGGGGCAAACCTGCGCGGCTTCGACGTCGATGCACAACGTACAACCTAGCACATGGCAAAGGGTTTAAAACCCTGAACCTGGTCAAGGACAGCAAAGGCACATCGATCCCAAAGTTGGGATTTTCACGCAGCAACTGTGTGATGCTGCAAACAGGTGTACATATGTACACCTGTCAATGCATATTGGGAGTTGCACAATGGAAGTATCATTCCCCAATGACCCCAATGACATAGGCATGTCCCATGCTTATGGGACAGCATGTCCATGCAATTGGCTTACATGTTTGTCACGTACCCGGCAGCTGGCTGCAGCTGCAGAGCCGTGTAAGTACAAAACAGTCCATGGACCTCATAGTCCAAGCTGTGCAACTGCGCTGCACGACCAGCTTTGCATAGAAGAAATAGAGAACACAAGTAACATAGGGAATTTGCAGTTTCTCCTTGTCGATCTGCTGCAGTCACCTGCTGTACTCTTGTCCTGCAGATGCAGCCTCACAAGTCAGCTGAGTTTGCGTGTATAGCGTACCTGGGAAGCAAACAAGGTTTTGCCATGCACATGCTAAGCATGCGGGTTGCTGCCAGCAATCACAGCAGTGCTGTGCTGTGCATTCTAGTACGGTGACAATCAAAGCTAGCTAGGATTGAGGCTTTGCCTCTCAACTGTGTGACCAAGTCAGCCACAGATCACAGGGATCCCAGTGCTGCAAGGGGTGTCATGGCAGCAATAGCACATGCAGCAGCGTCTCAGGCTCAATCATACACAACAAATGGAGCAGCCAGTGGATCGCCAACTTTTCACCTATCAGATCACCTTCCATCACAGCTGGGGCTCTGATTGCTGCAACTACTGGCCCTGCTCCTGTTATGGACATTTCCAGAAGCATTAGCAGGATCATCAATGGGCCATGACTCATACGTATGGCATCACATGGCAGCAGCAACGCAGGTGACAATCACAGTTGGCTTCTGCTTTGCCTGATCTGAAGCCTGATAAAGCCTCTGCAACTGCCTGACAAGTTGCAGGAAGTGTGAGTTGCATGCCATACCCCGGGGCCACTCAATAGACAACCTTGAGTGTACATCTCCAGGCATGAGTGCAGCCGGACTTGTGACAATCTGACTTTGTGCACAGCTGCAGGACAATTTGAATGTCTAGAGAGTGGCAGTGCAGGGATGCACTTAGTGGCAGCACTGCTGCCAGGGTGTTGCTTGCAGTAGCCTTGACTGCCTGGGAGAGTCAAGGCTCAAGTCAAGGCTCAGAGCATCGGCTGATATCATGTCAGGGAGTGATCATACTGCTTCATTCTGCCCCATGCTGCCACACCTGACTGGTTGAGCGGTCTTTTGTGTGACTCAACACTGCAACAGCGTTAGGTATGCTGCCTCACAGTGTGAGCTTCGTACAATGCAGTATGCCTATATGTGCAGATTCCTTGAATCAAGTGTCTATGCTAGCAGCACTCAACTAGCTTGCAATAGATTTGGTTGCAATTGGTGTTGGCTGGTTCTGCTCAGTATCAACCGCAGCAAATCCTTCTGAGATTGACCATGCTAACAACCACATCACAAGCGCCTCAGATCGCCCACTGATGAAGCAGCTGCTGCTGCTGCTGATCAGGTGCTTGCCATCACAGTATGGTTGCATGAAAGGTTTTTACAAGCCATAAAGCTCTGCAGGTGGAAGGAGCACCAAAAGTGGGTATGTTGTCGATGATCTAGATGGCCTTGCCATGGTTGAATAGGCCTTGACTGAAGGCACTGCTAGGTGGACTGACGCTGACTGACTGTATCACATTTGTATGCAGTTGATGCAGCATGCTTGGCTGGCACTGCATTTTGTACGGCAAAGTCAAGCACTGTGGTGCTCACAATACTACTCCAAGCAGCAATATGCTGTCTGTATTGCATCACACATCAAGCTTGCTATGGCATCTTGCATGTCAGGGTCTACGCATACTGTGGCAAAATAATCTCATTGAAACCAACCGCATCTGTAAGCAGAGTGGCACACTGCATTACATGTAGCTTAAGGCCAAATGGCAAACTCTGTTACAAGCTGGACAAAGGAAAGGTATGCTGCTTTGCACAACAGGGCCACATAGGGTGGTGGCAGCAGGTGCTGTGCGGATGGCTCCTGCCTGTATTGTCATCATGCAGCAGTGTCATGTATCACAGCATTGATGAGGAACATAGACCGTGCTTATTGCTATGATGCCTCATAGGTGAGTACCAGGAATGTGTTTGACAATGGCCTGTCAATGTAGCTGGTACAGGTTGTATGGAAGGGACATACTTTAGTATTGTACCTGTATAGATATATAGATATAGATATATAGATATATATGCAGCACTGATGAAGGCATGGACAGTACCTGCTTGCCCTGGTGCATAACAAAAAGGAGAGATTACAAAGCCTGGCTGGGCAATGTCCACAACTTACTTACAAGGTACAGTTGGGCCAGTAGCACAAGATTGCAGCCCTCTTACAGCAATGCTGAGCTCACGTGCGAGACAATGCGCTGGCTGTGTAGAGCAGACTGAGGTGTTTCATGTGGCCTTGTAGCATATATGTAAC
This sequence comes from Trebouxia gelatinosa, assembly GCA_000818905.1. Lineage (NCBI taxonomy): Eukaryota > Viridiplantae > Chlorophyta > Trebouxiophyceae > Trebouxiales > Trebouxiaceae > Trebouxia > Trebouxia gelatinosa. The sequence continues at coordinate 7,794,927 of KN805367.1, forward strand.
ATGTATTCGTTCACGACTCTCAGCTGCAAATCAAGCCCCCTGCTTGTTTCAGGTCCTGCCTAACCTTGCAAAACAGGTCTGGCATGAGCATGCACACAGTTTTCTGAACACAGGCTCATCAGGAGCAGGCTTTGCATAGTACAGCCCTAGCTGCAGCTTGATAGCAGCAGACCAGTGCCTCAGCAGTTTGTGTGCTGCTCACTTGAGTCTTCTGTATCAAGTGTCAGTAGTACTCATCGGGATACATCTTTTAGAGTCTTGTAGCAGGCTCTGGACAGATTGAAGGACGACACCACTGTCACCTGAATTGCTTCAACATGAAAGACATCATTGATAATGCAGCACGCATATTGAGTACAGGAATCTGGTCTACTTGGCCTCATATCAGATCTTGCCAATCTGTTCATCAGCATGACATATAGCCAGCGTCAGACCTTTTTGGCGTGCAATGCAGATGTTGCCGTATGCAATCCGATGTATAACAACTAGCTGCCATGATCATCATTTACGACTGAGCTGTGACTAAGTACCAGAATAATATGTCTGTGCGGATATGTTCACTCGCTTATACATGTGTCTATGTTGCCTGATGTCATAAATTTAAACTCCTCAGTAACGGTTCACAACCAGCTTACTGAAATTGGAACTTGTCATCAACGCCCAGAATAGTTCAAGAGCACAGTTACAACAAGTTTGTAACATAATACCCCAATACTTCACACACAACCTATGCACAAACTGTAACGACAATGCAGGTCAAGCCTGACTGCAAGGACCAGCATCAAAATCTTGACACAGTACTGGCGCACAGCAAAATGCTGCTGAGAACACACAAGCTACGCTCATGCAGCAACATTTTCCAGGACTCTACACTGTGCACTTTGTGCGGCCAGTGCATGTGCAACAGCATCCTTGATGTTCTGCTGCTCTATAACAGCACGTTCTTGCAATGCAGCCTTCACTGCAGCCTCGACTTCAATCTGTACTGCAGCATCCACATTCTGCTGCAGCATAACATCCATGTCATTGCAGCGAGCAGCCCCACAATATACACACTCCGGCACCTGCCGTGTGGTTGACAGCGAGTGTGGATGTTGGCTTACACACTTCTCTTGTGACAGCGCAAACATGGCACAATCGTTGCAATATGGAACTGTTGTGATGTTGTGCATGCTCTGGCATGCTTCACAGTGGAAAAGGGTGAGCTCTGTGATATCGAAACCATCATCATCCCATAGTTCCCTGCATCAGAAGGTGTGCTGAGCCTGTAAGACACTCGCACAATGCATGCATCACAAAAGCCAAACAGATAAACTGGTAACCACATGGTGTGACATGGCTCTGGTTGAGGGTCACGCCAGTACAGTCGGAGGCACGCAAGCGTGGCAGGGAACGGACACAATCATGACAGTCCATACACTGAGGACTGACACAGCAAGCAGCTACTAAGGCAACAGAGCCAGTCTTGGGGATGTGAAACTCAGGAGGCACTCAGGGCAATGACACATATGCAACCAAACCCTACAACCTTACTTTATAAGGAATATAGTAAGCATTATAGCAGAAGTGTCTCACCCGCAGCCTGCACAGCGCTCGTCGCAGGGCATGTGTGGGTTGTCTGCCTTGGCTTGCTGCAGAGTTGCAATCCACTCTACATCGTTCTCCCCCTTAGCATGGCGCGTGACTCGCTTCCGGAAGCATCTTTCAAAATCTTCCGGTGTCATTGGTAATGCAGTTGGCTCCTTCACATGCGCTGCATTGAAGTCCACTTTTGCCAATGCCCACCAGCTGAGTCGAAAATACACGAGTAGAGCCTGCAACAACAAAGAAGTGCTTTGTGGCCTGACTGTCAGGGCACAAAAGCTTTGCCATTCAGGAACTGTCAGGATTCAAGAATTCTGCCAATGGGCGGCACGCCTATGCTTCATACTTGCATAGGCGTAGTATGAACATGCAAGTTGAACAACTGGCAACCAGCAACATAGGGTCCAGGATTGAGCTACATAGCAATACTGTCTTGTCACACAACGTGCAATGCGTATGCAAGGGCTGTTGCTGGCAGCATGCTTTTGAACTGCGTGTTGTGCAGTGTTGCCTGTATGCTGTTTTGAATGGAATGGCTAGGCGCATGCAACGCAACAAGGCCCATGTGTCAAATTGCACGTCAAGCCCCATGCTAAGCACTTGCACAACTCAGATGACCAACAGTTGTTTCTGCGTGAATTTTGCTATACCTGAGCTGCTCTCGAAACTACATGTGGCAGGTCACGTGGATCACCAACATGTGTGTCATCCACGTTGCGCGCAAGCTGATGCACGTTGGTGTCATCAATGATGCCATAACCAGGCACCTGCAACAGCAAGCATTGCATTATCTCCTGAAAATCATGGCAACATGTGTTGCTGCCTGACAGTCATCAGCTGCTTTGTTTAAACTAACTTGCAACACATGGTTATAAGAAGCTCACAGCCCTCAATGCAGCCTATGCTCTGCTCTACATGTGCACATGGATGCTGCTGGGATCTCAATACTCATTTCACACGTCACTGTTGACAAGATGAGACCATCAAGATGCAAATTTAAAACAACAATATGGACGTGGTACAGTGTTGCATACCTTGACAGCCAAGCACTTGCGGTCACTTGTCAAATGTATGACACTTGTATTAGCTTCGTCTTCTTGTCCCGGTGGTGGAATTGTGGGACGCTCCTTCATGATGCCCTTCCGGTGCAGGTCATGCATCTTCTGTGACACTGTCAGGCCATGTGCAGAGTGTGGCTGTTGAGGGTCATCAGACTGGGCTGTTGCTGAATCTGCTAAAGAAGCAGGTGGCTGTTCAGCACGACCAGAGGAGGGTGTAGCTGATGAGGTGCCTTCTGCAGATGGTGCATTGTTGTCAAAGTCTTCAACAGTATTTGGAGTCAAAGATGGAGCAGACTTTTCTGGGGAGGGGTGAGTGAATGAAGGGGATGCAGATGTGCGAGAGTTGGAGGCAGTAGGGGAGGAAGAGGTCGATGATGAAGAAGAAGAGATATCAGCAGTAGTTCTGCCGGCTGAAGCTTCATCATTGTCGATGCCTGTTGACCAGAATCCTGCTGGATAGGATGAGATTGACGGCAGGAGGTCTCTTCCCACAAAGTTTGCTGCAGACAAGACAATAGCATGAGCACACAGCTGCTGCAATTTAACATGTATGTGTTATGGAATGCAGAAATACAAAGTGCCACCTGTCAATATCAACTGACATGTAAAGTACTTTGTGTGACTTGCATGTGATGATCAACTCAAGCTGAAATGTGCTTGCAAGGCAGCATGGGCAGCTATGCACAGCGCACATTCAAGGTGTGTGTACATCAGCCATATCATGAACCTGTTGCCAGCGATACGTGTTGTGCTGCACTTTTGCATTTGAGCTAGAAGAAGGAAATTTACCTGGCAACTTTGACCTGGTCCAGAACCTGAGATGATGAGCACCAGTGGATGTAGAGTGCAGAGCTGCAGTGGGCACAGCAGTGGACTGAGATGCGCTGGCTGGAAACAAAGTCATTTTTCGGGTGGGCAAGGCTAAGTCAATGCAGGCAAAGCACATGAGTGGCAGGTGGCTACAGCAGTGTTGGGTGATGGCTCAACAGGTCAACCTATCAGGGCAGCAACGAGTAGTGACAAAGGCATGTGCTTAAGCTACCTGGTGATGGTGGGCGGGTGGTCTTGATTGGTGATGATGGGGACTTGGAAGCAGATGCGGCGGTTGATTGCATGCGGTTCACTGGGAGGGATGAAGTGCTTGTTGCAGGCGATGCAGGCACAACATCATCAGCTGAGGACTTGGGAGGGGGTGATGTTGTTGTGGGGATGTGCTCAGAGTCAGAGGATGTCTGAGCATCAGAGGGAAGCAGGTTGGTAGGAGAGGAGGTTGCAGGTGATGGGGGTGAGGAGGGGTGCTTGGCAGCAGGTGATGGGGGTGAGGAGGGGTGCTTGGCAGCAGGTGATGGGGGTGAGGANAGTGCATACTCCATCTTCAACAACTTTCAGGAACTGCCCGGACAGCTGAATGCTCATCGCCTTGACGATCAAATGAGACGAGGTCAAATGTAGCAGTCATGCATGGACTGTTACACATTGTGCATCATTTGACACTACGTGTGAAGTGGAGGCCAGTGGCGCGATTTCCACTTGTATCAGCTGGAGCAAAAACTGCATGCCAACTTGTTGTGAAGCAAGTCTACTTGCACTTTTGCATCACAATCCCGTAGAGCCCTTGTGCCGCCAACATGCCTANACTATCCTGGCAGTGGTGACAAGAAACCCTGTAGCAGGAGTCCCTTTAGACAATGAAGTCAGCCCTGATGACTATGAAGTCTTGAAGTTGACCTTGCCAATCACAGCAGCAAAGTGGCAACGGCGGCTCCTCAGCACATTGCGTCATGAGTGGCATCTCCCTGAAACGTTGATCATCATCTTATTTGCATTGCGCCTCAGGACTTGGCTTGCTATCATTGCATGGGTAGCATGTGCCCCATTGGCACACAGATTCTCTGTGGGGCCCTTGTACATTTTGGGGACCTTGATTGTGGTCATATTTCTGAATTTAGGCACCAGACAAGCAGGCGAGGCTAGTGCATACNTGGTCAGCCTGCCAAGCCGGAAGTCCCGACGGCTTTGCCTGCAAGTGTGCCTACCGACGGTGAGATCACCAACATGCTCTTGTTCAAGCAATGTGGCTTGACTGTCCTGCCGGCTTTGAATCGGTCCGCCATCCAAACTGCAAAGCTCAGAGAGTAGATGGTGACCTCAGGCCATGTTGTGGTAGTGCTCGCTAGCACAGCCAGGGTAGGTATTGCGCACATCGCGAAGGCACGTACGCAGAAGCATGCGCAGGCAAACATTATCATGCTGAAGCTTGGCATTGCGCAAGATTATCAAGGGCGTTGTGACCGGAAAACAACCGTCTGTCAACTTTTGATTTGGACAGCCAGGGCAGAGGGACAAATTATGGTTTGGACAGCCAGGGCACAGGGACAGATGGATCCCGAGTTGCGGCACATGCAGCTGACGTGGACATGACCATGGCGGCAAGCCATTTGCTCGAAACCCCTGTGTGCGTGAGCACCCATGAGCATGCAGAGGGAGTTGAGCAACGACAGGATCAGTTCTGCATATCATTGTGCTGGGGACATCACACAATTCGCTTACATGTTTTACATGTGGCGGGCAGCTGGCTGCAGGGTCCCACAGCTTCAAAACAGTATGCTGCTCATAGCCCAAGCTGTGCACCTTGCCTTGAGACCAGCCTTGCAAAGCAACATATGGGGAGCCCTTTCTCATGCGATCATGATCTGCTTCACTGCTGTCCTGCAGAATAGCACCCAGCCTTACTAGTCAGCTGAGATGTGGTTGATAGCCTGCCAGCGGAGCGATCTTGCAAATGCACTGCACATGCTGAGCATGCTGATTATTGTTACTGTGCGCTGGCAAACAAAGCTAAATTTAGGATCGTATTTGCAAATTTGCTTCTGCAACAGGTGAGCTGTTGAGCCGCAGGTGACATCTGGCGTCGATGCCACGAGGAGGTACCTCCGTTTGTCTACACAAGTCAAGTGGTGCAAGCCTATCAACTTGCAACTGCAACATGCACGCAGGATGCAGGATGCAGTACTGTGTGCAGTTATGTCCGGCTAACACAAAGTATCATGAACTTCACTACTGGCTATCATCAAATACGTTCTTGGAACCTACCTATGCGGCATGATAGCAAGAAGAAACAGTCTACATACCTCATGAATGCTGTGATGCATGACCACCTCTGCATGATGGCAATGAAATCAGCAGCCATTCCCACTCCCAATGCACCCGCTGCCATCGCCCTGTCTGGCAATTGTCTGCAAAGCAGTATGTGTTTCAGCAAGTCTGTGAAGCTTGTGACAGGGTTTACGGAGTTGTTTGCTCACAGTCACAAGCTGCATTACATGTTGCAGTGTGCCATTCTGCTTGCTTATGCTGTGACTCACCAAGAACTCCGACAGGCACAAAATGGGCTGCCTGCAGCATGCAGCATTAGCATTGCAGTTGTTCACTATGCCCTGCTGACGAACTGCAGTCCCAGCCAAACATATTTAGTCACTGCATACAGCTGCGATTTATCCAGTCAGCACACTTCCGACTAACCCTGCCCTTCAGTCAGGGCCTGGCTCTAAAGTGGCAAGGTCCGTCCAGATTGGCAACCACACACCAACTTCTGTTCTGCTTGAACACTCGTACCAGCAAGGGCTCACAAGGCGTTCGTGCTGTGATGGCAAGCACATGAGCAGCAGTAGGATTCTAGGTGCCTCCAGGATCTGTTACACAACGAGTGAAAGCCGGTCGGTTTGCATGTTGCACAGATTGCAGCTTACAGTGCTGCATGCAACTATGCCTGTTTGACACAGACTGTGCCAGCATCAACTACTAGCCATCGCTGAACACAGTCTGGCACCCAGCAAAAGAAACGGTCTACATACCTCACAGATGCTGTGATAGATGACCGCCTCGGCATGATGGCAATAATGTTGACAACCATCTCCCGTGTGCCTGCTATTACTGCCCTGTGTGTCAATCTTCTGCAAAATATCATGCTGTTCAGCCTTCTGTGAAAGCTCAGAACAGAGTCTACAGGTTGGCCCAGACACAAGCTGCATCACATGCTGCATCACATGCTGCTCTGGGTTATTAGACACAGAACACTACGAGCTGTAGGATGCTACAGCTTGCAAAGGCTTACAACGTGAGCTTGCTGTGATGACAAGCACATGAGCAATATGAGCAGCAGTAGCAGCTGCTGCTTAATTAGCATGCAATTTGAGGCAGGTGTTATGCGTTTGCCAGCATGCACAGGTTGGATTGAAGCTTTTCTTGCACCGACACCAAAGCGTCGTAAGGTAGTGGAGTGGTGCCAGCGCATGCAAACCATCTGCATGATCTGCACATGCAGCACATTGCACTGCATGACACTGTGGCAGAAGCTCACATGATGAGGCTGGGTACCTGCAAGCTACAGTAACATTCACACCAATCATTGCTCAACCAGTCCAGATGTGGCAACGTGAAGCAGCACGATAACGTTCTGAGCCGAGCGCATGCAGTGCATGCGCAGAGTGCATGCGGTGCACTGCATAAAATAAAGCACTTGCTGCAGGCAGCATAGGCGCAGCTTCTTCACGGCACAACCCTGAAGGGAACAACCAACCTTAAAGATGAGTTGTTTGGCTGCAGGTCATGAAGGGAAATGAAATCTTGGCAGGAGAGGAAGGCACTCTGCTGGGAGACTGTGTAGGTTTGGCTGCAACTGGCAAAGCAGGAGGTATGTGACCTGGAGAAGTGGATGCACCTGCCCCAAATTCTGAGGAATGGCGTGGTCTGTAGCAGCCAGTGGGAGTGTGGGATTGGGTGCATGCGTGGACACTGGAGGATGTCGCAATGCGGACTCCAGGATGACATGGAAGTGAAGCCCCAGTAGCAGAGGGTGGGCTTGTGCAGCCTGCACATAGACTGTCCAAAGAGTCTGATCAGCGCCAGCAGGAACGTCAACGAAGATATAGACAGGCCAATGAGGGCTGGAAGAAGAGGCTACAAAGCCAGAGCGCGTAGACTGGTCGAAGAGAGCAGCGCCCTTAGTGAAGCGCTGTGGGCAAGTCATGCCTGAAAGCAGAGGCTTCAGCACTAGCATGAGTAGGCACAAATATGCAAGCAGAAGTGCTGTTGGGTTGCTTGCAGTGCAAATGTATGCTTCATGACTTCATGTGCATGACAACAGGTTTAACCACCGATGTTTTTACAGTACGTTGTACACTGTAATTTCGATTGTATGTACATCAAATACACTCACACTCAAAGTCAACAACAGGCCCAAGAAATAGTCAAAACTCATGCACCTGGCGCATTTGTACATTGTCACTGTCACATTGGTGCCAACCATTGAGGAGTTCGTGCAGAATACCAGCGGGTTCTGACAGTTGAACTGGAACCACAGCGATGCTAGGGAGGCCAACTGTCATGGCTACAGCGATTGAATAGCAGGAAAGCAAGCTCTTGAAGCTACAGGCACAGCATCATAGCGAATGTTTTCAACCAGTAGACAGACCCAGGTAGGTGGTCGTCAGCCTGCCTCAGCATACAGCCATTGGTCAACTTGTCAAGCACAAAGCCCTGACAGCTTTGCAAACGTGCCTACCAACTGTGAGATCATAAGCTTTGCGATCTGGATGGCGCAGCTATTCTCAGGTGTCAAACACTGTGGCTTGACTTTCCAGTCAGCTGACAATAGCATCGACCATGGCTGTACCATTGAGCACTACCATAAGCTGGCCTCTGGTCACAATCTACAGCTTGAGCTTTGCAGATTTGATGGTGCAGCTCATGGCAGAGCTCAAAGTCTAGATTGTGACCGGCCAGCTCGTGGTAGTGCTCGATGGCACAGCTATGGTCGTTGATGTGCACATTGTGACAGCACGTACGCAGAAGCCATGCGTAGGCAAACATCATGCTGAAGCTTGTCATTGCGTAAGAACAATCAAGGGCGCTGTGAGTGGAGACCAACCGTCTGCCCACTCTTGATCTGAACAGAAAAGGCGCAGCAGACAAAACGATCTCGAACCGCATCAGATGCAGCTGATGCAGACATGACTATGACAGGAAGCCAGCCATTTGCTCGAAATGGCATAACTTCTGTGTCAAGGTCGCATGCACATAGACGCATGTGCACGCATAGTGAGTTGAGCAATGAGAGGATGAGTTCCGTACACCACTGTCCTGAAATTGTCACACAAAATTCGCTTACGTGTTTGATATGTGATGGGTAGCTGGCTGGTGGGGCCCACAGCTCCAAAAACACTCCATACAGCTCAAAGCCCAAGCTGTGCAACTGCTCTATGACCAGCCTTGCAAGGCAACAGAGAGGGTCCACAGCCTTTCCTCATGCTGTTGTAATCTGCTGTACCGGTGTCCTGCAGAATAGCAACCTGCCTCACTGATCAGCTGAGATGTTGTTGGTAGCCTGCCAGTGGATCAACATTGCACATTGCACTGCATACGCTGAGCGCGCTAATTACTGTTGCTGTGGGCTGTCATAAAGCTGAAATTAGAGTGCATGCTTGCAAGTTTGCTTCTCCATCATGTGAGCTGTTGAGCCAGATGTGACATAAGGTATCAACGCTGCAAGGAGAGCGTTTATGGCTTGGCAGCAATAGCACATGCAGCAACGTTTTGGCTCAACCATACACAACAAGCGCATCAAAGAGTGGTCCTTCAACCTTTACCTACCAGTTTACGTAGCATGCCTGCTGGGATTCCAGTTGCTGCAGCAACTGTCCATGCTTTTGCGGCTCACAGCAACAACGTAAGATCTGTGTACACGAAACAACTGGTGCAAGCGTGTCAACTTGCGATTGCACAAGATGCATGCCTGCATCCACGCAGAATGCAACGTGCAGGTATGGCAAAGCAACATATGTTTCAGCAAATCTGAGAAGCTTGTGACAGGAGTCACGAAGTGGTTGCTCACAGTCACAAGCGCCATACGTCGCAATGTGCCTATTCTGCTTGCTGATGGCATGGCTTACCAATCACAGCATTAGGCGCATCATGAATTGCTTAAAGCATGCAGCATCAGCACCACAATTTTCCACTTGAGGCTGCCAACAAACTGCAGTCTGAGCTGCAGGACTTTCTGGCTTGCAAAGTCTTGTGATGCAAGCATATGAGCAGTAGTAGCAGCTGCTGCTTCATTGGTAGGAGGTGCTTGCGATATGCTCATCGGCACGCAAAGGTTAGAGTAGCATTTTGTTGCAGTTGATAGCGAGCAGCATTAGCCAACGCTCAAGCATTGTAAATACTGAAGTGTTGCTAGCATAGGCAATTGTTTCAAGGAACCTGCACATGCAGATACACATGCATGAAGCACACACTAGTGAAGCTGCATACCTGGAAGCACTAGGAAATTAGTAATTCTGGACTCGGCTCAGCCAGTCCACATGTTGCAGCATAAAGCAACAGGATCACATTGTGACATGCTCTGCAACTAGCACCCTGGCAGCAGCTGCTGTCAGGCGCACTGCTGCACTGGCACTCTGGCTGCTCCACACTATCCTGCAGCCATGTGCAAAGCCAAACTTTAAACGTCTGGGACACACTCATTACTTAAGATGTGGAGCAAAGTCATCTTTGGACTGGCTATGGCATTGAACACACTTCCTGTGAATGACTCATGGGGTGCACAACACATGGCAGGGTGATTGCGATGCAGTATCACTACGCACACACAGTTGTCACCATGTGACAAACACAGTTCCACAGTACCCCTTGTCTTCGCTCAGGTTCACCACACTGGGTGAATGTGTGCAGATCGCGACACTCCTAGTGTTTGATCGAGATGTCATCAGCAGTCATAACAATCCTACTGCTTCATGACATGTCTGATTGCAACACCACAGGAAGTGCTTGGTATGCAAGCATTCTGCAGATGCCATTTTTGATTCAGAACGCACTGCAAACCTGCAATTGTTAGGCAGTTGCAGCAGCTTTATCAGTCAAAGCAACAGCCAACCGTGGTAGTCACCTGCGTTCTTGCTGCCATGAGGTGCCATACACATGCATTCTGAACCATCGAATGACCCTGTTGTGATCACATTTGTGGAAGTGTCCATACAATGGCCAGGCATGTTCATCAGATCACAGGCTAGTCAGACAGTCATGAAAGAAGACACTCATTGACATCTAACCATGTATTGCTGCCAGGTTCTGTAGGATGTTGTGATGGTTCTCAGCCCTGCAGGTCAGCTGATCTAGGTGAACTCAGGCATCAAAGTACCAACTGCTGAGACATACAACAAACGATGATGACAAGGTGTCATCTGACACAACTGCTCATCATGGTGACTGATACAGGGGCCATCAAGCATGAGCTTATGTGCAACACACAGTAGCAATATCCACTAGCAACACTTCAGTGCAGCAAAAACAAGCTGGGGCAATACTTCAACTCAAGACTCGTGTGTCGCATCTTCCTTGGATTTATACCTGGCATGCTCTTCACCAGCCCGTCGCAGAGACACAGCGGCGGGTAGCCACACCGCCTTGACTAGAACTTGAACGCTGGTTGCTGATCGAAGACGCAGAGCGTCCGCTATTCATACGCGGCATCGCAAATTGCCAGATTAGCAACGAGCGATTGAGCATCACCAGAGCGACCTTTTGAGATCCCTGCACTACAAGCGCAGTGCAGTTCAGATGCGAAACCTAACGGCAGGGGTGAGCGCACTGTGGGACTGGTATTGCATACCTACCATGTCACACAACTTCCTGCTTGAGGTGACGCAGCAGCTCACGCAGCCATAAGCCCTAGGGGGCAGTCGTGCATCAAGGTCGCAGCGGTTTCGGGAACGCTCGCAGGCTGACAAGTTATAGGAGATCGTGCTGTATCACAACAATGTGCACGCCCGAAATATACTCGTGGAGGTTGACGCCGATAGGGCTGCGGTGCATCAAGACGTTATGCTCCCACTAATTCCCTGTGCTCATCACAGAACGCAGCGAGGTTGCGACTTCAAGTATTGACGATCACGCTTGAACATGGTCTCGGAGCGGAAACTGGTGGAATTGGACTAAGTCCTCGGACAACACCTTTCGTGCGCAACGCTTACTTTGCGAACACATACGTACAATGTAATTGACTACAGTGCAACCGCACAATATAGTGCTGCAGGGTCTTGGACAACGTCCGCATCTCTGTTGCGCTTGAACACCTTAAGTTGCCCGAAAAAACCTTTCCAGCTATCTTGCCAAAGCAATTGCATTGCACACAATGCCGCTGCATGCTCAGACACAAACTTTTTTAGACGCCATGGCGGCAAGCACGTTTATGCTGCCAGCTGATGGAAATATGGCTGCCTTTCGAGAAGCCAAAGCCAAAGTCTCCAGGTCCGCTTACCAGGACCGTCCTGCTGTGACTGCATCCATGTGGTACAAGTAATGTGCGCTGTGGCGTGCGTGCAGGCCAAAACAAGTCCCACCAGTTGCTGAGGTCAAGGACATGGAATACCTAGGACCTGCAGGTCAAATGCGAATGAGGATGTACAACCCAGCTCCAGATGCACCTGCCGCGCAAGCCACCTTGATCTACATCCATGGCGGAGGCTGGAGTTTTGACGATATTGAGTGTCACGATTCAATCTGTCGTGACCTGGCAAGGCAGAGCAACCTATTGGTCTTTTCCCTGGACTACAGACTATCACCTGAACACCCTTTTCCCGCTGGTCTAGAGGACTGCTACGCTGCAGTTCAGTGGATTCACAGCAACGCTCAGCAACTCAATGTCAATCCAGACAAGCTTGCCCTTGGCGGCGACAGCGCTGGTGGCAACCTGACAGCTGCAGTCCTGATGCTGACTCATCAGCGTCATGGGGCACGGATTGCCTTTCAATTACAAGTGTATCCCTGCACTCACATGCAAGCTAAGACTCAGTCTCGCAAGCTATTTGCAGAGGGCTATGCGCTCGATCTCAACTTCTTGGATTGGGCTGTTGCACGATATGCTGGTGGCCATGACTTGGCTGAGCCTTTGCTGTCGCCACTCCTGGCTGAGGACTTAAGCTATATGCCATCAAGTCTTGTGGTTACCGCAGAGTATGACCCTTTGCGGGATGAAGGCAAACAGTTTGCTGACAAGCTGCTACAGCAAGGTGTGGCGTGCACATACAAGTGCTATGCTGGAGTAATCCATGGGTTCCTCAATCACATGTACATGGCACCCCTACACGTGGGTACAGAAGCTATGGCTGACTGTGCTAGGTTGCTGAAGGATGCATTAGCTTGAGGCAGGGTCTAGCAGCATAGTGCTCTGAGCACCGCCTGTGAGTGTCTCAGATGACCGTGTTGCAAATGTAAAGGTGTATGTCAATGCTTGTGCATGCATGTAAGGCTCAAAATTGAGGTTGAGGCTGTGTGCAAATCCTGCTACTGCAGTGTCCAGCAGCTCATGGGGGNCCTCACTTTCCGTCGCATGTCAAGACACCGGCTCATCAGCCTTCAACCCACAATGGACCAACGCGCTTTGCAGTAGCAAATCTGCAACCACAGCTGGACCAGGACGCATTGTGCTTCATACTGCGAAATTGCCCCAAGCTGCATGCTTCCAAGTATACTCTTATCTGGTGCAGTATGCCTGTATCACACCATGTGGTCAAGGATGGTCACGCATAATCTGCTGCAGCTGCTTACTTTGGCNAACGCCTCAAAACACGTGGAGATGTGTGGCGACCAGATCAAGTGTCCGTGGAAGCCACCAACCTGCAACAGGACAGCAATAGGCAAGCACGTGCTGGTGCTAGCAGTCTGGCGACAGACAAACAAACAGACAGACAGACAAGGGCATTGTGATGTGGGCAGCTGCACATCATGTGGACACCGTCCCAGAGACTGCTGTGTGGTCAGAGTGTGGTTTGATCTGGGAATGGGCTTGCGTTGCGACGCAGTTGTCAGGGAACATGCAACTGATGGCAGTCGCATTTGGAACTGCNTACTGCCATAGGCCCATTTGCCCACCAACAGTAAAACTCTAGCTACGGCATAGCAGGTACATGATCAGAATCTTGCATTGCATCAAGTGCCATGTTTGNAAGGAGGCTTGCATGCAACTTGTAGGTGAGGGGGAGCACACTCTATGGTACCTCACTTGGCGAGTTGGCACACCTATGACACACAGACATGATGATCTACTTGANGGCTGCTGCCGAGGCTCAGCCTCAGGCACAGTACCATGTTGCTCAGCAACAGGGCATGCAGCCAATGGCTCAGGCACAAGCTGCTGCCAAGGCTCAGCTGCATGCTGCACAACAGCAAGCTGCAAGGCTTGTTGGAGATGCAGCTGCGGCAGCTCAAACCATTGCCATGCAGCAACAGACAGCTCAAGCACTGAGTCAAGCTGAGGTTGAAGCCAGCATCAGATCTGCACAGCAACATGCCACAACTGTNGAAGTGGATGATTGGGCAGCTCATTGACTTGTGGCAATGAAGGAGTTGGGCAAAGAAAGATANTGTGGCAGGTGACGGAGGTGGGCATGAGCTGCAAGTTTCATAATGCTGGCTTTTGCAGCATTCTTCAAAACTTTCAGCATCTACAAGTGTTGGTGGGTGGTGGCTCACTTGTCTGTCTCCTCCACGCCGGAGGTCTCTAAATACCATGCCGTCCCTGTTCCATGTCTGGTGAACTGGAGTGGTAACAAATCCTGCTATCACTTGCAAGACGCTTGAAGGGTTCAGCTTGGAGCCTGANGATGTGCACCATCTCCAAGCATGCTGCCCACTGGTGGTATGGCGCCGCGTACTGGTTGAACAGGTCAGGGAGGGGCTGAGGGGCTGCTTGAAGTGCCCTCAGGCGCTGACTCAGATCGCTGGGCGCATCTTCTGGAAGCTTACCTGATGCCTGCATGATGCATGCCAACATTACTGGGCATGGCCAGCAGCAAGGTGTGCTGCATGGCAGCACAGGGTGAGATAAATGCTGGCATGTGGAGATGAACAGGGACGATGCCAATCACAAGGCAAAGAGTGGTGAGCATGGTTCATATGTTTAATCAGTGGCCAGACTGTTTTGTCAAGAGATGGTGTCTGCTGTTCACTCCAGCAGACAGTGCAAGTCCCTGCACCAAGGGAATTGNCGGCAGTACGGGCACAAGCCAGGGAAGTATGGACACAAGGCAGGCAATATGAGCACAAGCCAGGGCAGGATGAGCACNTGAATATGTGGCTAACACAAAGCAGGACACATGCTAAAGAAGGCACACTACAAGCAGTGTAGAGCAACCAGCTGGCACCCCAAAGCCCAACAGTACAAGCTAGGTGATGTCACAGCCAGGTTTTGGAAACCCCACAGGCAGCTTAAGATGATGCATTGGCAGATGCAGGCAAGGAGTTCAGCAAACGCATACCTCCCTTCGTTGCAGCTGTCTGAAGTCTGACTGCACACACTGCTGCTGCTCCAGCCAGTCCTGCCTGGCAAGNAGCGACCCTGAACTCCTCACCAGGCATTGCGTCCACTGAATCCCCAATTTGCCCCAACACGTAACTCCAGGCTGCCTGTCATGCAACATGCCAAGGCGATGACTGACTGTAGATTCTCTGCAAACGTACTTGGTAAAAGATACACTGTAAAGGAAGCACAGCAGCAATCCTGCTGTAAAGTTCCCTTGCAGCATGGACTAGGCTGGCGCCTGAGCCGATTTATGTACACAGCAGTGTCCCAACTTGCAGTTGGCACATTTGCAAGTACCAAGCACACTGCTGATGTTGCAGTTTGCAAGCACAGGGCATCGACAACTTGACTGGGTTTGCACTCACATGAAACGCTGTGTTCTGACCACTCCGCCAACATGCGATCGCCTGCTGAGCTGTCATGGCCTGCAAACAGCACAGTACAGTGTGGACTGTATGCAGGTCACAGCATGCATGTCCCTTACTCTGCCTTACGTCTTGCTTTTGCATTGTGAGGATCTCACGCCGCTCAGCACAAAGCTCAAGCATGACGACCTACAAGCATATACAGGTTGCCTGTAACACCATTGGCAGTCTCTAGGCATTGCAATAGCTCACAAATGACAGCAAGCGCACCTCTGGCTTCACTTCCCTGATGACAGCTCGTACATCATCACAGGAGGCAGTGCTGGTGTGTGCGGTGCCAACAATGTATATTGTTTGTTCCCTGCCATTAGTGCGACATTTGAACGTCTGACAACTTCGGGGTAACTGCAAGCATTCGTAACAGGTGAGTGTGGACCCCTGATATGTCTGACGTGTCTGACGTGTTGCTTGTGGGATGCCTCTCTCACCTGAGCTTGATCAAACACTGGTACACTAGCTAGCCCCAAATCTGGTGTGACCATTCACGCTTGCAGTGTTCACGCGCTGAGCAGTCACACCAATTTGCCGACGTAAAGTACGCCACAGGGGCCTCACCGACAGCAACAAACTATGAGTTACTGCCTCAATCTGTGTCAGTGCCTATTCGCGGATCCGGGTACTTGACGGCTCGCCCTGGGTTGGTAACACGAATTTGCTTCAAATTGTCGAATACTATGCTTCGGACACAGCGATATTTTGTATGTCGACCTGTGTTTGGTGCACTCGAGGACCTACAGCAATCCTGACCTCCGGCTTCCGGACACCAGCTTTCGTATCTGACAGCACATTTCACTGCCACCTTCCATCACCTTCCACGGCTGTGCGCTTGCAGACTCAGCAGGTCAGAGCCATGCTGCTCCCAACGACATTTGTGTTAATGACAACATCCAGTACAGAAAGCTGCTACGAGCTGAGTTGACCTTAGGGCTGATCTTCACTGGTGGTCCTGTGGGTGTCGGTGTTGACGGACCTGTTGTCCTTGTGCAAGCAGCTTGCAAGCATGCAGCTACTCTTTTGTATATTTGTAGCTATATTTGTAGCTCACATGATCGCAACGGGTGCTGCGCAAACAGCCGCAGCTGGGAGTGCGGTCACCGACAGTAAGCCCGGCGGTGCTGTGCATACTGACAGCAGGACGTGCTATCACACGCCTGTAGCAAACTTAACCTGTAACGTATCCGCCTTGCAGGCACAGTGGTAGCCTTGCTGACCCCCAGCAACGACACTGGCAGCTGCTTGCAAGGTTGCTACAAAGGAGACTGCGGTCCAGGCACTGACAACTACCTCACTTTGGCCAGCATCTGCGATGAGAGGCTCAGCCAACTTTGGCTGCTGTCTCATAGTAACAGGCAAATCATCAATGTTGCATCCGGGTACTGTGTAAGTATCACGTCTGCTGATGTTGTCACCATGGCAGCTTGCGGCAGCAATGATCCAGCTCAGACCTGGACCTTATATGCAAATGGCAGTCTGACGCCAGCGTCAAATCCCGGCAATTCTCTGACTACCTGTACAGATGGCAACCCAGCATGTGATGCCAAGATTGAGCAGCTCGCATCAAACAATGGCGAACTTGTAGCAATTGCACATGAACCAAGCTCAGGCGCCGATATACCACAGACCTGGGAAGAGACACCTCCAAGTAAGGTCCAATGCATGAATATGAGCAAAAGCTGGTGCGCAATGTGTAAAATTCCCTTGAAAAGGCTCGTATCGTATGCACGATCATGTCTCAATGCAATGTTGTCAGCGTCTAGGTCTCACTCNATTCTCTTGTTATCTCCCCTACTGCAATGAATTGCAAGCTAGTTTGAAGCGCGCCTGATAGGAAGCATTTCAGCATCTATCTGACATAGCAACTTGCTACTCAAGAGGCCTTCCCGCTGCAGTCATTCNGCAATGACAGCTTGCAGCATGCTTGACTGCATTATCTGCGTGACAGCAGAAATGTATTTCCACTCTTCTTCAGCATGGCGTGATTGCTGCTGGGGCTCTTGATAGGGCTCAGCCACACCATATTAGCCACTCATTGTTTTAACTGTACATGCAACACACTGATATTGCAGTATAGCTGGCTCAAGCATGTCCCCTACTGTGCGTGTGCTGGGCCTAAACTTGCCACAACAACCTTTCAGCATCTATCTGACATAGCAACTTGCTACTCAAGAGGCCTTCCCGCTGCAGTCATTCAGCAAAGCTGACCTTGGCTGTTGCAACATTATCTTAGCCTGTGGTGAGTGGATTGTGCTGACACTGCTAGAACGAGTAAGCTAGACGTATGTTGAGTTAGGACATACTCGTGCAGAAAACAAGGTCCCGCAATCCAATGGGGGTTCAGCTGTTCCTGACGCCAAAGCTGCCTGGCCAGCTTCTGCTGCAGCATTAAGGCATTCTGCAGCAGCTGTGCTGATGTAGGTGATGCTGAAGATTCTGCTGTTGCAGTAACAGTGGCATGGCTGCTAGCGCTTGCATCTGAGAGGTGGTTTCGACTGGACCGGCTGTGGCTTCTACACAACGCGGCGAGAACGCAACTTCAATTCACGCTTAACCTTGGTTTCGGAGCGCATTTCACAGAACTCAGGCAACAACTTCGTGTCGCAACGCTTACTGTGCGCACCCGTGCGTGTCATTTAGATGACTACACTGCAACCAGACACCACTCTGCTGCAAGGTCTGGAGCAGCCTCCGCAGCTCTGTTAGGCTTGAGACCCCTGAGTTGCCTCAGTGCCACAGAACCCTTTCCAGCTGTTTTGCTAGCGCAGTTGCAGTTTCCACGATGCCGCTGCATGCTCAGACACAGACTTTTTTAGACGCTATGGCAACAAGCACGCTTGTAATGCCAGCTGATGCAAACATGGCTGCCTTCAGAGAAGCCAAAGCTAAAGTCTCCAGGTCCGCATACCAGGAAGATTCTGTCGTGCTTGCATCCTGCATGCGGTAAACTCGAGCTATGGCGCACGTGCAGGCCAGCTGAAGTGCCGACAGTTGCTGAGGTCAAGGACCTGGAATACTTAGGACCAGCAGGGCAAATGCGAATGAGGATGTACAACCCAGCTCCTAATGCACCTGCCCTGCAAGCCACCTTGATCTATATCCACGGTGGAGGCTGGTGCTTTGACGATATTGAGTGTCACGATTCAATCTGTCGAGACCTGGCAAGGCAGAGCAACCTATTGGTCTTTTCCCTGGACTACAGACTGGCACCTGAACACCCTTTTCCCGCTGGTCTAGAGGACTGCTATGCTGCAGTTCAGTGGATTCACAGCAACGCTCAGCGCTTCAACATAGATCCAACCAAGCTTGCTCTTGGCGGTGACAGCGCTGGTGGCAACCTGACAGCTGCAGTCCTGATGCTGACTCATCAGCGTCATGGGGCACGGATTGCCTTTCAATTACAAGTGTATCCCTGTACTCATATGCAAGCTGAGACCCAGTCTCGCAAGCTGTTTGCAGAAGGCTATGGGCTTGACTCCAAGTTGATCGACTGGGTTGTTGCATGTTACACTGATGGCCATGACTTGGCTGACCCCTTGCTGTCACCATTGCTGGCTGAGGACTTGAGCTATATGCCACCAACTTTTGTGCTTACCACAGAGTATGACCCTTTACGGGATGAAGGCAAACAGTTTGCTGACAAGCTGCTACAGCAAGGTGTCGCATGCACATATAAGTGCTATGCTGGAGTAATTCATGGGTTCCTCAATCACATGTACATGGCACCCCTAGACGTTGGTACAGAAGCTATGGCTGACTGTGCTAGATTGTTGAAGGATGCATTAGCTTGACGCACATTTAGCGGCACAGGCTTCTGATACAAGTTGCTATAGCAACTGCCAAATGAGCTCAAGTGTGTTGAGCTTCAACGATTAGCTTGAGGTCATGTGAAACAAGGGGAAAGCTGCTTCTTGTCTTCAGCATACTGCTGCTGCTCAACTACAAGGTGTGCTTGAAAGTTGTTGAAGTTACATACATCATATGTAATTTCCCCGTCACATTTACAAATGGTAGCATAGCTGCGTCTCGTCCAGCACCAAGCGCCATTGCAGAGGCAGAATCAGCTGCACATTGTGTACAAGGCAGACCATGCACAGGCACTTTCCAACTGCAGCGACTACAGGAGCTGTGAACTGCGGTGCAGCAGATGGGATGGTATTGGGGCTATGCCAACATGTGGGTGCAAGGCTTACCTGCTGCATCCCTGTATGGTGCAATGAAAGTGCAATGTCACTTCCTTCTTGAGCATCACAAAGCCCACTTAAGCACTAACAATATGCCTTGTCAAGTAAAGCAGTTCAGCTCCTACTCACTGCTTATGCTCCTTTGCAGCCTCTGCAAACAGTTCCAGCAGTACATCATAGCCATAAGCGAGCCATTGTATGCAAACAGCTGCATCTTCTGGGGTCATGCATTGGACGTGTGTGCGTTGTGGTGCTATACTGTAGCTGCTGGTGTTGCAGGTGTCAAGCAGCACTGATACTGCAGGCAGCAACAGCCTACAATGGCTTGGCATGCTGGCATCCCTAGTCCACAAATTGGATCCCAGGTATCAAGGGTACCTGAATGATCTGCTGATGCAGATGGATGGGAGTTGCTGAAGCACCCAGAGCAGGTAACACAACTGTTGCTTCTTCAGTCAGCATGGACAATGGCTGCAGATTGATGAGGCATGCCCTACATGAAGCTGTCAAGCTGTACGTGGTGTGGCAATCGCTCAAGTCTAATGCAGGATGGAATTCAAGCAAACTTTACTCACACAATGCATAAGGCCACTTGTCAGTTTGTCTCAGCAACCATGTGAGGCGTGTATGCTCAACATGTCTGAGCGCTGCCTTGCTCTACTGCTGCAAGCAGTCACATAGGCCTAGTCTACCCAGGCACAGTCAATCAAGCATGTATGTGCTGGAAGGTTGCAGAAATCATCTTCAGTCATGCATGCTACAGGTACACATGCTCAGCAGCTTCTGTGACATGCAATCTGCCCCAGCAACAAGACTGACATGGCAAACGGCGATGAAGAATCAGCGTTGGAGTCATGCTGGTGCTCTCGCTCACATGTCATGCTGGCGGAAGCCATATGTGCACTAAGAATCCATCAAGTTTGCCATTCCCTTGTATCATGTCAAACAGCAACTCAGCTAGTGGTTGCGTAGCATCGGACAACTCCGGTGACAACCCCCCACTGCATGCATACTTCACATCAAGCAAATGTGTCCTAAATACTAAGCTCATGGTGTTTCTCCTTTAGTACTGGGAGGAGATATTGCCTCATGCTGCTGAATGCATGGTCCAGCTCGTCTGAATGCTTGTTATGCTTTTTGTGACGCACTTGCAAGCTGACTGCCTTTCTTGTACATGGCAATGTCAATGCATGTAATGCTGCATGCTAGCATACCCAACAATCCTGCCTAATCAGCATGCAAATGCATGCAGCAGCTATGTCCACTGCTGTGTTGTGCTGCTCATGCTGTACAGCACAGGCAGCAGATATGTATGCTACTGGTGTAGTTGCCATCGCGCATCAAATCTTTTGATGAGTCGCTGCTGAAGGTCAGGAGCTGGTGTGGGTGAATTGCTTGATCCTTTACTGCAGGTGCTGCGTGGCACGTGCATGTCAAGTGAGTCAATAGCGACGGCAAATGCTGAACTGCTTTGCCACACAGAGGGCAAGCAGCATAAAAGAACAGACATCAGAAGTGGCTGTGCATAGTTTATGCAAGACTTGATGGTGGATGTACAGCATGCGTGTCTCACATGATGGTGTATCAGGCATGCAGTGCTGTGTCACACGTGCAATCTGCTGTGCAGCTATAATGTCAGTTGCATCCTGCCTACCGGATGCAGTGCATGTTGTAGTCAGCAGACTGAAGGCGACACTGTGTAGACCCCGCAGGCTCTGCGCTGGTCTTACTGCCATGTAGTACAGATTTTGCCATGCATTAGCTCTCATCAGATACCTTGCCAAGGCAGAGGGTGTAAATCCAGTTAAACAAGTGTGAACTGTCTTGAGGGTTGCTTACTGTAGCTGCAAACAAAAGCCTAAAAGGGATTGGAGGCTGTGTCCTTCATGTTGCAGAGCAATGCAAATCCAGCTGTAACACGAACAGAAACTGCGACAGGGACAGCGATAGCAGACCCCAGCTACAGCTAAAGCTGCTGCTTTGACAAAAGTTGGCCCTGTCCTTTGCCGATTGTAGCTGGTGCCAGATCAATGCAATGTTGATGTGCAGCTTACACCGAATAACACAGTTTTTTCGATTCTAGTCGAGGTCATCCCTAGGCCTGTAGGTGAGCATCGTGAGTACGGTACTCCAGGCAGCTCTGCATGCATGCGCAGCTTGTAGGCAAGCACAATGCATGCTTTCAGTGGGTGGGTTGCGACAGCAATTCAAATCATTGGATGACGATAAAACGCTGACTGTATCGCCACGTGCGGATCGGCTTAGTCTAAGTTTATGACAAATATATACTGACCATCAAGGCATCTGCACATTTTGGCGGGCTGTCGGTCAGGGTGCATAGCTCACGTTCTCTTGCCAAACGCTCACACTGAACATCTGCAACAGCGTCCCCCGTCGCCAAGCTGGTTGCGTAACATTGATCTCCGCGCTTCCCTGCCTGCTTCCGTTGTTATATCCCAACGCTCCGCAACAACCTTACTTTGCCTTAGCAGCAACATGCCAAGCCTTAGACAGGTAAGGGGTGCATCCCAACAAAGAGCGGTATATTGGTGCTGCCCGTGCTCATATTATCTGGCGTTCTGCTACCTTATGCTCCAATTGAGGTCCGACTGTGCAGGCTAGCGCGTTGTTCTTTATACTTTGCTGCCTTGTCCCCATCTTCACAGCGAATCTGGTACCACCAACGCTGGTGGACCACCCATGGGTCGTTGACACAAAAGTCGACACAATGTTAGCCGCGCTGCTAATCTCCTGCGTGCTAGCTTGGACACACATTCTAAAGCTCGTGGTCGTTTTCCTTGGAGGAGTCCTGCTTCAGGTGAGGCTTGCTCCGACTGTCACGCCTTACAGCATCAACTTGCTTGTTGAACCGCACCGCCTCCAAGTATGCTCATCACATACCGCGATAAGCTTGGTGTCAATGTGGACTGGGGTCTTGCTTGCTGTCGACCAGCTCAGAAGATGGCAAGTTGCTTGCTTGCACTGCAGGCTTTCCCCAAATGTATCATACCAACGTACAACAAGAGGGGCCTGTGCACAGAGGATCCTATTAGTCCATCAACACCCGCAACCTCTACACCACAAGCTGCAGTGACTCTGGTTAAGAAGGTCAGTCACTTTCTGTGTTATGCTGTGCTACTGCTTTGAGGCTCCTTCCACTTTCCCACCCATGTTGACAAGCTTGTCTGCTGTTCTGGCAGATCACCTGATACAGGTTGCACTTCAGTTGCCCATTGTCAGTGACTGCCTACATTTGCTTATCTGCTGTATCAGGTGCCCATAGAGCCAACTAAGCCAGGGTCACCTGCTGCTTCCCCTCAGCGCTCCCACAGCCAAGCACCCCCCTCACCAGCCGTGACTGTCGAGACACCTCCCCCTACACCGACTTGTCGTGCTGCTGCGGCGGACGACTCTTCCTGGACACTGGTCGGCAGCAAGAAGCCCAAGACCGACAAGAAGGGCAGCCGCGTCCATGCCGTTGCCTCTCAAAGTGAGCTCGACACCACAAGCACCAGACGCGCTGACGTCAAGCCCAACCCAGATCGGAGCTACAAGCAAAAGAAGACTGCTGCCAAAACCAGCATCTACCCTACCATCTTCAAGTCCAACCAAACAGGTATGTACATAACACTTGCTGTGTGCTGGAGCCTTCATGTGCAAGCAGCATCTTGTTCACCTGTCAAGTCAGGCACAATGACAAATGCTCAGCTGGCTGTATCACTGCAGGCATGCATACAAGCAAACAAAACTACTGTTTTACTGAAAGTATTTAGTTGCGAGCTGAAATGGCGTTGCAGGTTACACATCTCCCCACACTGTCTGCACTGCTTTGCAGGCTCAGCCAAGCAAGCTACTAGTTACAAGGATGCTGTTACATCCAACTCCAAGCCCACACCTCACCTTGAGACTCCTGACTCAACACCCGAGTGTGATCTGCCCTGGGATCACCACCTGACCACTGACCACTTTGACCAGGCCCAGCAGTGGTCATCCACCGGTAAGATTTTGCCTGCTGTTTGCAGCTGTTCTGTTGGTTGTACAGTTGTGTGTGAACCATGCTTTGCAGGCACATGCTAGATGCATATGTCAAGTCAGCACTGCAGCTTGCCTGCTTACACGTCTGCTTGTGCAGTGCAGCTGTAATAGTGTTACACATCATACACTGACCTGCAAAGGGGTTCGCCGTCATGTGCACAATGGCACGCTTTCTGCATTGCTGAGTATGCCTGATACCATCACAATCACTTGAAATGCTGTTGCACATGCTACTTACTGCATGTCATTCAGTCTGTGCTTTACACAACACCCTGCTGCTTGCACTGACATCTTTTCCTCCGTGTCTGTAGGCGGGAACCGCTATGCCTTCCTCAACACCATCCACCTAATGATCACCGTATTTGCTACAGCTGACTTCAACCACAGGGACAGGCTTTTCCATGCATTCAAGAGCTTGTTCTGGCAGGTCAAGTATGGCAAACTGTACACGGGTGACTCTGCTGGTGAGGAGGTCCGTGCCAAGGCTGTCAAGGGTCTGGATGTCCTGCTGGTAAGATTCTTGCACTCTGCTACAGTATGTGCGACATACAACTCTCATACACTAGTGTTTTGCTGCAACAGTAGTTTTTGTCATTGGGCTGCCAGTGTGCTGCAGCTCATTATCATCTGCTTGACATTGTTTCATTAGAAGCATTGTAGCCCACAGCCTCACTGCCAACCATTACCAAACTTCCTTGCGCTAGATGCCTTGCCTGCTTTGTATGTCTGACTAGAGTCTAATGTTTGGCACTGACTGCAGGAGCTGATCAAGCACACGCATTGTCATGGTAGAGTCTGGGCAAACCACCTTGTCAGCAACAACCAGGACTGCCTGGAGTTGACAATGCGGGCACTGGTTGCCAGAAGCATCTCCCGCACAGATGACAAGGACGGACTTCGCCCTGTGTACCTGGCTGCTGTGAATGTCAACGTTGGTGCATCTGTCAGGTATGCCCTTTCTTACAACGTGTGATTGTGACAGCATGGTAGATGTGTTAACTTTTGCTTTGCAAATCTCTTGCTGTGCCGCTAGGTTGGTGTCTTCCTTGCAAGATGTGGCTGAACATGTCTGCTGTGTTTCTGCAGGATGCTGACAGCTGCTGACGTCTGCCAACAGTACATCATGGCCACCACTGCCATGCCTGAGCTGATAGAAGAGTGGTGTAGGGTTAGCCTGCGGAATCTTCCAGTGAAGGGTCTCTTGAGCCATGAGCGACCGTGGCACCATGCTCAGAACCTGATTGACTGAACAGTTGTGAAGCATGTGTGTCTGGATAAACTACTGTGCCTATGTTATTTGTGTGTCTTGTTGGGACAGGATACCTGTGCAACAACATCGAGTGTAGGCTTGAGGTGCTGAGTTGAGCCATTGAGTTGTCATTGTTCGCAGTAGAACGGCAACAGCGTCTGAAGTTGTCTTACATTACCGGTCATACAACGTTGGGACATACGTATATATCTATCTACATGTGACGTTCAGCGTGAATACGTACACACCTCTATACGCTGTGATACTGAAACAGAGTTTACATTGCAAGGTAATAGGGTGTATGCTTTAAGGTTTGCTACTCAATATACAAGGGATACAATAGATGGTGATCGACAGTTGAGCACCCTGGTCCAGCAATATGATCATCTGTAAACATCAACAAGGCATTTGAAAAGTTTGCAATGCATTCATCTCCTACGCTTGTTGGCAGGTGCAGCAGCACTGCTCTGTGATGTACAAACTATCCCTTCCTTCCAGAGTGACACCGCTAAGTCTAGCTGCAGCTCAACATTAGGCAGCCGGATGTCCTTCACCCTTACAGGATTGCTGTATGAGCTGAGCAGCTCTGCCAGAGCTGGTGCATATGCAGCAGGGTACACAAGGTCTGCTGTGCCGCCTTCTTCGTCTTCACTACTGTCACTGTCATCATTGATGATACTGCTATCAGACCTGGCCTGATTTGAGCCAGCATCCAGTTCACTGCTATGATGTTGCTCTTCCCCATTTGCATGTTGATCATGACTGTGTGCATGTGCATGATCATGTGAACAGCACCCATCGGCATGCTGATGGTCATCCTCATCGCCTTGTCCCATCATGTGCTCTTCTATTGGGTTAGAGAGGCTGCTGATGACCTGCCAATTGGAACACAATTTGGCATCAAATTGGGTTTCGAAGGTAGCTGCTACACATAATCAGCTGTAGCAGCTTTATGAACAGGCGTGCATTTGATACGCCAGGCCAAGGTGAAGTTTGGGAATTTTTCAGGCATTGTGACTTCCCAAAAAGGGATGCAGCGATATGTAAGCTGATGAGAGGCAAGAAAGAAACGTTGCAGTAAGCCATAGAAGCTGCAGATGAGGCTGCAGTACAGACCATAACAACAAATCAGGCGCTTCCTGCAGTGTGAAATGCAAACAGCACATCCTGCTCATCAGCACAAGCCATACCCAACCCTTGTATGCTGTGTCTGCGCAATGTGCGTCCCATCTACTTGTCATGTACTGATGTGCACTTGAATACAGAACCCCTCAATAATAGTGTTGCTGGTAGGAGACTGTGACGCACTGCCATGATCTGTGCACCAATATCGTATTTTTGGTACAGAGCACATGCAGGTGCAGCACTGCCAGTCACGGTACCTTGACAAGACCTGACTCCATGTCTGGTGCATGTGC